>KN487571.1:38359-49121 GCA_000787155.1 Scartelaos histophorus | reverse complement strand
ACTTTTTTGGTAGTTTTTTTTTTTTTTTTTCCTGGCAAGAGACCCACTACCTTCCTGTTTCCACTCCAACTTGGACAAACTTTACTGACCCACCGAGGAAATCACTTGAACACATTATAATAAAATAAAGACAGTTACATTCTAAATAATTACCGTAGCAAAGATCACAACTTTAATAGTGCTTCAATCCGATGTAGATTTTCTCCTGAGAATGAGAAAGCAAATCGATACTAAATATTTTTACAAGTAATACAACTTTTCTGCAATACATTCTAAAAGTGCTCTTGTCTCTACGGGGAGGACGGTATATATCCTACAGTCTGACTTGAAGCTTTCCTTAAACTTTGTTCTCGCAGCGTACGAGGAACACTTCACTCTGACACGTGAAAGTGCGAGTTTGAGCTGTTAAAACCCTATGGTGTTCAGATAGTTTGCGCGTGTGGAGCTCCGCAGTCGATTTCCTGCAGGCTTCCTTGTTAAATCCCTCCACACAGCACTTAATGGTGTGTGGGACAGCCTCCTCAGGACTGCACTGTTTACACCCAGTCAGAGAAGAAGAGAGAGCTCTGACGTGATTGGTCCAAATGAGGCGTATTTTATGAGAGCGAGAATACATTTGGATGCATTTGCTTGTTTTGATTCATTAGCGAATGTTTTGCAAAGTTTTAAGGAGCAATATGGGGTAATGACACAGTGTAAGCACAGTGTTACTGTGTAGAATCACTCATTAAAATGTAATATATGGCATATATCGGAAAAGTAATATAAAGCGCTGCTATATTTGCCAAAAGAGGGCAGTTTTAAGCACATATGTTAGTGATAGAGTAGTAAAAAGCTAATAAAACTGAAAAAATGATTGGTAAATAGTTATAATAAACTTTTGTATAGCACTTTTCCACTTTCAAGGAGCTCCAACTCTACATACAAACACTAGGGGCAAGGTGGGTGAAGTGTCTTGCTCAAGGATACAATAAAGTCATTCACTTGTGGGGCAGTGGATCCAACCAGTCAAACCAATGAGCAGGATTTGAACCGCCAACCTTTGGATCAGAGGATGGACGCAGCAGAGCGACTGTCGCCATGTGAAGAAGCTCTCGGGTTCTGTGTCGCTGGTTTACCTCAGGCCTGTGCCCTCTGCAGACGTAAGATTATGGGAAAAGTTCAAAACACTGCAGGACTTCAGTGGTCGGTCCAGAATTACATGCTTTGACAACAAAGATGCGTGGGCTCTTTTTTGAAATGTTCAAATATTAAGAGTTCAAAGGCAGCGCAGACTATACCAGATACATGCTAATGAATATCCATAACGCGGCTATTTTAAGTCCAAGAAGTACATTTAAAACTCAACATGCAACTCAATTTTTTCTAACTTTGCTCTTTATAAAGTTTCAGAAAGAGACTTTAAATAAAACTAAAGGTCCTGTCCTGTGGTAATTAGTTGCCACAGAGCTGATAAGCCCTGAGCAGTCCTTCAAACTGAAGCTGAGAGACGGGGCAGATTTCTGCACAATCAATGGAAACACTGAACTCTTATTTATCTCTGGGGGAAAAAAAAAAAAAGTTATAGATTTCATTCTGAATGATGCAAGTTTTCTGGAGCGATCTCACCGAGCTTGTTACAAATTAGCGGCTGTGATTGGACCGTCCCACGTGAGGGCAGATGTTACAGACTCTTCTGGCTTTGAACAGCATGAAGGAGAGATGGGCTACTTAGGCATGGACTTCAGGATCTTTTTCCTCTTTAGTGCTGAAATTTGGCCAAAAAAATAAATAAATAAATAAATAAAATTATACCTTTATACTTTAATGACTATATGTGGCCAAACCTCCTTGTCAAAACCTGATCCTGTCAGATCTCAGAAGGTCAGCAGGACTGGGCATGGTTAGTACTTGGATTAGAGACCTCTGGAAAGTCCAGGTCCCACGGGGGGCACAGGGTTTGTGGGCATCCATGTTGTGTCCTTCATTTCACCCACACTGCCTAGTATAAAAGTGGTGTGGGTGCTGGTAGTGAATAATGCACCAAAATATAAAGTGGCTATAGCAACAATAATAATGTCATAATAAGGCAGTATTATCATTGTTAAACATTTTGGTTCATAATGTGATCAGACTGATGAGACTGAAAGATATTACCAGTAAAAAGCATTGTGTGTGTATATATGTAGCTTTGTGTGTTTGTGTGTATATTTGAATTTATTTGAATTTATTCATGGAAAACCCCTTGAGATGCACCATCTCGTTTTCAAGGGACCAGGAACATACAACATAAAGTTACAACCACATATTACCAACAACACATACAACAAGGTAATACATACACACGTACAGGACAATTTTGCTCAAATCCCTCCCCATCCCTCATAGTCTCATCTCATATAATCAGTAACATAAAAGCAGTGTAGTAGAATCAAAAGCAGTGAGAGTTTTCAGGTAAGTTAACCAAGCTGTTCTGAAGGAGCTAAGAGAAGTTAGAGACCTCACTGATGGAGGCAGATTGGCCTTAAAGTGAAACGACCTTCAACCCACCTCCTTATGGACGGTAGGTACAGTAAAAGTTATGTACTCAAAGTGTCGAAGAGAGTAGACTGTAGTAGAATGTTTGCAAAAAAAGTCAGACAGCTGCAGACCTCCCCCAGCACTCCGTCCACACCACAAAGACCATCCACAGCAGCATCCTCCTCAGCCAGTCCTGCCTCAACACCAACCACAACAGCCACAGCTACAACCCCACTCAGGCCACCTGATTCTAAGAGGAAGAGGTGTCAGGTCTGCCCAAGCCATAAGGACAGAAAGACAAATATATTGTGCTTCACCTGCAAGAAACATCTCTACAAGGAACACACTAAAAGTGTCACATTTTGCCACACATGCATCTGAAGACACACTAACACACAAGTTCTTGCACACACAAACTAGTGTGTACCTAGTAAATAGATTTGTTTGATGGTTTGTTATTTGTTTGACCTTGCAAATATATATTTTGTGTTATGACTTGTTCCAATTTTCATTTTAAGTTGATATTAAAATTCTATAGTTTAAAATAAATACTTTCTCAGTGTAATTATATACAGGTCGAAATTGACCCGTAACACCATAGATGTTACTACAGTTATAAACATCAAAATGAAAACATAAATAAAACAAACTTATTTTAGAGATGTGTTCTAATACCGCTAAGTAACAGTTTGGTAACATAAAAAACTTTTATTTAGTTATATTATTCTCTTGAGGTTCATTTTCCCACCAATTTGGGTATTTGGGTCCCACCAAATACAATTAAACCTACATTTTCATGGAAAAGGAAGCTTAACAAGGTAACCAAGAGATGAGAAACACGGTTGATGATAGATGATCCCTTTTAGTGTATTTAACAGCTAATTTACGACACGGGTCAAAACCAACTCGTTAACATGGTAAGATGGTAACAGAAAGCTAACACAGGAGGAAAGTTAAGAAATTTGGCTTCTAAACCGTCTGGGCCAGCACTTCGAATTTCCATCCATCCATCTTCTCCCGTTTAATCCAGCTGGGTCATGGGGGCAGCTCTGCCCATTAACTCTATGCACCAGACCCAGACCCTATGAACCCCTCTGCAGGTGGTGACCCACAGGAGGGAGGGACTCCCCTACAGTCCCTTGTTGTAATGTTCATAGGGTGTTGCATGTTTTTGGTTGATGGGGGAAACCGGAGTACCCGGAGGAAACCCATCCAGACACGGGGAGGAAACATGCAAACTCCACACAGAAAGGCCCGGGGATAAACCCGTAACCTTCTTGCTGTGAGGCGTGAGTGTTACCACTCAGCCACCGTGCCACCAGGGGGATAATGAGACTGAATAATGGGAGTGCTCTGCACTATTAATCAAAGAAAAATCTGAATTAAAAGCCTCAGATATTAGAGGATTTAGCTTTATTGTTAACAATAAGATGATTGACTGAGTCATCATTTGATTTATTGAGGAGGTGGTCGAGATGTTTTCAAAACTGTCTGGGATTTTTCCAATATTGACCAAAGGCTTCTTTATAGTAGTTAGCTTGTGCGTTGCGTGTTTGTGTGTTGCGGTGGTTTCTAAGGCGCCGGTATGCTTCCCAATCAGTAGGATCCTCAGATAACCTGTATTTATTCCAAGCCAGATCCCGTTTTTTAAAAAGGCTAATTAAACTAGGACTAATCCATGAAAGATGTCTTCCCTTTACACAAATTGTTGTGAGTGGAGCATGTTTGTCAATTACACTGGAAACTTTGGAGTGAAAAAGGCATTTTCAAAACACGGAATTAGTTTTAATCTAGTCCAGTTAATATTAGCTAAGTCATTTATAAATTGTTCAGTATTCATGTTTTTACTTTGTCAGACTTTTATGTATTTGATTGGGAATTTGGGAGTTCTAATTTTCCACACACCAAAAACTATTGAGTCGTGGCTAAAGCTATGTGACAGTACACCAGATGTAGTGATCCTCTCTGGGTTAGTAAAAAGTATCCAGTCTAACAGAGATGAGGAACAGTGGTCTACTGTGGTTGGTTCTTTTATTAACTGAATGAGATTAACACTTGTGACCAGATTTCTTTCATCTAATGAGCAGCAGTGAAGCCAGTTGCTATTAAAGTCTCCCAAAATTACAATTTCACTGTTTTTCCTGAGAGAGCCTCTTGTATTAATAATTGATTTCATTGAGTCAGATGGAGCAGATGGTGGTCTGTATATATTAGTAATAATTATATTTTTGTCGTCATGAAAAACAGTTTTTACAAATACTGACTCTCACACATTCTGCATTTCCTAGGTCCTATGTTATGCAAAACTGACACTTTAGAGCTTTAAGCCGTGTTACATTGTTACCTTCTCTAAAGCCATACTTGAAATTGTTTTATCTCATTCACACATGTTTGACTCATTATTTATTATTAGTTTGTCTGCATTTCTAAAGCTCAAAATGCTCTGTTCTACCCTGTAAAGTACAGGCGAGAGTTAAAACATTTCTGTAATCATTTGTAAGCACAAGCTCGTCTTCAGGCCCGTCTCATGGAATTGCAATTATCTCTGTCTTTATAAGAAAATATTAAAGCAAAAGCTACGGGTGGAACCAACTGTGAGATTAAGGCTGCCCTCCCCAATGACTGCTCAGCTCCAATTAATTAGTGCACTGTGCTCCTCCATGCACCCATGTGCTTCTCCCACATAACATTATTTCTACAGAGCCTCCGCTCAGCGAGGTGCAATGTATATTTTACTCTATTATTTTTAGACTTTACTTTCACGTTGTACATTTATGTCAGCATTTCAGATGGAGGGGAGGGGCCTGTGTAACTTTATCAAACAATAAGTTTTTCCAAGGCATATTCAAAGTTATTGTCCCCAAATTACAGTACCACAACTTGTGCATTCCATTATTCATTCATCTCCCACTCAGATCTCAGATATGATGCCACATCCACACCTCAAGAGTTTTATTATGTTTTGCATGTCCGACTTGGACAAAACTGTAGACACCAAACACAAAGCTGTTATTGTTGTTGTTTATCTTCCGTTAGTGACACTAGAGACGTTTAGCAACACCCGTTTAAAGCAAATCTTACCACAACATCGACTACCATACGACCATGGGCAGTGATACAGACACAGTAAAGTACTGCAGTACCACAGTCATCTTGGATTTTATCTCAGAATCCTTACTTGGGCTCCTCTGAGTTGTTCCAAGTTTTGCTGTCTGAGGAAAAGGGGCGTGTCAGTACATGTCGCTAGACAACCTCTTTGGACCTCCGAGTCAGACGGATAATCAAACACACCATTATTAAACCTCTCCCTGTATGAGGTTTGGTCCAGTTTGCGTTTGCATTAACACTGAGCAGAGGTTTAACGTGCAGAGCACTCTTGTGGACAGATTCACAGTAGAGTCTTTCTTCATGTCCTTTAATTATGAACCACAAGCACAAAATGTGTTCTGCAGTTCTGTTTGATCAGTGGAAGCTGTGGTGAAGCAGGTGCTGTTAGCACTACTTTGATGACACAGCGTCCTCTGGGAGCCTATGAAAATAATTATTAAAAAAGCCAAACAGTTTTCTGCTGAAAGAATCATATTGTTAAAAGACAACAGCGTTAAAGCCAAGTATATTGACAGGTGAAGCAGCAAGAGCTCATTTGATAATAAAAAAGTTCAAACTAAACTATATAAAATACAGGCTAAATATTTTCATCTTTATTTTGTAAAGAATAGGTATTTTAAAAATAATATGCTCTTTATTCTGTAGATTCTCACTGAAGGCATCAAAACTATGGACTAATATAGAATGTAGTATTGTTTTAAATTTTTGATTTATAAAAAATATAGCCCATATTTGCCCACTGCTTTGACCTTGATATGGCACAACTGTGAAGTGAAAACCATTTCTGAAGACTTCAGCATGAAGCTCACTGAGAGAAGGTCAAGGGTTTACAGCTCGACAAAAACAAAGGGTGGATATACTTGGAGGAGTTGCATAAAAAAATATTTAAAAATATTTGGTTGAGGGATTTTATTACATTTATTTTCCTTTATTTCTGCCTTTACTTTCATGGTCGTGCTGCATATATAAGCATATGATGTGATTGTGGGCTTTACAAAAATACACTGAATTGTACCATATCCTCTGAAGGCTTTAGCTAGCCTCATGTTACAAACCCTATCCCTATATAACAGCGGCAAGGGCAATGGGACGGATTAGACGTGCTTAGCATCCTAGCGTGTGGTGGTTTCATGTATCAGTGTTAGCCCTGTGTGAGCCCGGAGTGATTAGAGCGACACAGGGTAGGTAAAGAGCAACAACTGGGTGGAAACTGCACTAACCGCTCAGAGTCTTGAAGGTGCAATGTGTAACTTTTCCAGTGGAGCTCCGTCAAATGCTTTTCTCTGTGGAAATGTCATTGCTTTGCCTGAAATATTCCCCAGTATGACATTAAACAGCTCTAGTTGTACATTTAATCAATTCCAAGTGATTTTATAGCTCAAAAATACTTCCTTTTCATGGACCTTCCACCCGAAAAAGTACACATTGCATCTTTATACTTCTCTGTACCGTGCAGCCTCTCTCTGGTCCACTCACAGCTCTGTCGGATCACTGTCCAGTGCAGTGACCGCCGCCCCCTCGCCTGGAAGCGTAGCCCGTAGTTGCCGCCCACGCTCTCCTGCTAATGACCGGTGGACTCCGCTGGACTAATTGGAAGCGTGAAACCTGGAGACTCATTGTGGTCTGATGAATGTGTTTTCCTCAATGCCAATTAAAGCCTGATTACACAAATTAACTACTCCAGACCACTCTAATCGCAGAGGGCTCGCACGGGGCCGCGGCTGACGCATTAAAACCGCCGGTCCAGACGCCGCAACCGAACTGACGCAACCACGAGCTTCGACGAAACTTTATAAAGACGAGTAAATCTGAAGATGGGTCCTGTCGCCCTGATTTACCAAGGATTAACCAACCAAGACGCATGCTCCTTTCAAATAAAGTAGAAAAACATCATAAAGTAGCACCAAACTAACCCTAAACCTAATCCCATCTCAGGTAAAAGAAGTCGTATATTCTGAATTTCGGATAGGAGACGTATTCCGCATTTATATTCGCAGCTTTGGTTGGATCGTCTCAGGTTTGGACAGAGGTTTTTCAAGCTTTATGGTCCGATTCCAGTCCTTTTTGGCTTCGAAAGGAATATAGAAGGGACTGGCAGGTCAGGCAACCAGACACTTGAGACGCTAAGCTGACCACACCAAATTTGTCCCACATCTTTTGCCTTTGTCTTTAAGCTATGGTTAAAATGTATGTAGAGGTTTTTGGAATTTTGGTACAATTCAGTTTATTTGTGTGAAGCTCAAAATCAAAACTGCAGACTTTAGTGTATCAATTGATGGCCTTAAATCTCCAACACGGGCCCATATTTTGTTTTGGTTAATCTGCTGCCTCTTAAAGGTCTGTGGGTTAAAAAAAAAAGAAGCCGTGGGTGAGTTTTCAGTCAATTTTAACGACAATTTGTGGAAAATCATTCAAATATCGGCTGAGCTTATTGACTGTCGTTTTCTCTGGCTTCTAAACTATTCGGATTGGTATCGGCCGTGAAAAAAATCCATATCGGTCGATCTCAAGTCATTAATCAAATGAAAGTTAGAAAATCAAACCGTTTCAACTGAAAATGAACCTCGATCTGTTTCCCTGAAATGTAAAACAGAAACTGGAGCTTTGACAGTTTTTCACTACGGTGGACAATATGTTTTAAGTTTGTCGTTGAAAGTTGAAAGAGTGACCCGCAAGAAGAGGAGATCAAACTGAGGGTCAAACTTAAATGTAAATGAAGTTGCTCAATAAAAAAGAAGTGATACAAAAGTCAAAACAGCAGTAGGAAAGACGGCTGCACTAAAAGAGGCTGCTTCAGGTTTGGTTTGTCTGGGTAGATGCAAACGTTCTTAGAAAAAAATCCAATGTTCTTTTTTTTTTTCTTTTGGACTGGGCCTTTTGGATGTATTTAAATAAGGTCACTTTGGCACCACACCACACCAAGTACACAGCACATTCCCAAAGGTCTTTTCAAATCAAAAATTCTAATTCGAAAGTTTACTGCATTTAAATCATTCCTTGCTTGCCTGATTTAAAACTTATATTAATATTTTACGCCACGCCAATGCTTTTGGTTTGGCGAGGGTATTTTCCGTCCTTATCTTTCCTGCTTTGCTCTTTGTCTTGTCTAGTCTGGTGTCTTATTCCTTGGGAGACTCTCCCCGCTCTGCTCTCCAAAACTAAATTAACTATGGATTTGATAAATTAGTCTCTTAACGTGACTGACACCATCTTTTCAACAGGACAAGCAGGGTCGGGTGAGCCTGCGCGCCCTGCCCGAACTTTTTTTTGTGGAGGACACAAAGGACATCTGCCTATTCAGAAGCATGATTTCAGGACTTTTGCTGACTGGATTACTCATGACCCTGACTTTTTGGAAGCTGCTCAAAGTGCTCAAATAAGATCTTGAAGAAAACTCAAAGCTTTGCATGGATGAGAAGACCTTGAGACCAATGGACAAACAGAGCAGGTTATGGAAATTTAATGCAGATGCTCGTTCTAAAACAAAAACCCAATTTAATCGTTTGGCCCCCTACCCTGTTGCTAGTCCCGTGGAAATGTTTCTTCTATGTTTTGACTATGTGCTGATGTGTGGAGGTGTTTTTGTTTTGTGGACTCCCCCATACTCTGCCCTGATAAGAGCAAGGTTTATTTTTTTTGTTCCTCCTCCCTCTACCCTCATGTCATGCTGCAGTGTTATTCTTAACTAGGGATGTAAGGAAAAAAATGATTTGGTGATATATCGTGATACTTCATTGCGCAATTCTTGAATCGATTCAAAATGGATCAGAATCAATTTTTTTAAATAATATTTTTCACAAAAATTAAATGATTCATTCAATTTTGTTCTCACGAAGGTGTAATTGACTATTATTAGTAATTATTGATAAATCTCAATATATCATCCCTTGTTTTAGTATAAGTATATTTTGTGATATATATATATCGAATCATGTGTATCATGATATGTATCGTATCGTCAGACTCAATGCACATCCCTGTTCCTAACTAGAATCCCCCCAGTCCGGTCCATGTCCAGTCTTCATGTATTGTGCATTGTATTTTCGTAATATATGTACAGGGTGCAGGTCCAATTTTGATTCTTTGAACCAACATGTACATGTGGAATAACTGACAAATAAAGGCAATTTTTCATTAATTAATTCATAACAACTAGCATGCTAATTAAAAACCTTTGAAAGATTCTGTGCAATTCTCAGCCCACGAGTCTACATCACCCATGCTCCCAAAAGACAAAAATACACAAAAACACGATTCAAAACTGTACACAGGAACTTGACAAACCTGATGTGACGTGCAGTAGTTTCATTAGTGAGATGCACACTGATTGTCTTGGAGGGGGAGTGACTCAGTGTGGAGAGCACTTTAGCAGGAGCGAGTCCAGGAAAAGAGTTCAGTACATTTGTGCAGAGGTTGTGTAAACTGTCCTTGTACCACTGCACCAATTAAATACCTTAAATTATTATTATTTTTTATTATTCTTATTATTAATTACGCTTTTGAGACATACTCTAGTCTTAATATGGAAATAAATAAATATGCTGAATTATGCTCCTTATTGCAAATCCCCAAGTTCAAAGAGGACTTATGCAAAATTGACTATGATGTATAGCAGTGCTCCCTCATCAATAGTTGAGTCAAACTAATGATGAGGGAGTGTCTTTCGATTGATCCGTGCAGGCTTGAGTGATCCTGTATTAAGCTGCGTTTGAAACTGCTCAGAAAATGTGTGTTTTCACCGACCCCTTACCTTTGCCCACTCCACTGTAATTACTTGCAAATACTGTAAAAAATGCGTTTATTTATTAAGCTGTTATAGATTTAGATCAATATTGCTGTTTACCGGTACCAGAATGTCCAATAATGATCTATGTAGGGCCGAACACTTTAGGACAAATATGTTAATGTGATTTTTTCTGACAAGCACTGTAATTGCGATTAGATTTCCAATTTAAGATTTAATAATGGAATTCTGTTCCGAAGTCTGAACTGACAAACTATTGTAAAAGAATCACATTTTAGGACATTACAGCAGGTATCTGTATTTTCTACTCCGCTACATTTTTTAACTGAATTGAAAAGTGAAAGTATTTTTCATTATTGCTTCAGACCTGCTGCTGAAATGGCTGAGGGGTTTATTTTTAACACATTTACT
>KN487571.1:17949-38349 GCA_000787155.1 Scartelaos histophorus | reverse complement strand
CACACACACACACACACACACACACACACCCACACCCACACACACACACACACACACACACACACACACAAAGACACACACACACACACACACACACACAAAAAACCTGCAAAAGAAAAATGACTGATTCAATTGTTTCAGTTGAACAAAATTCTGCACAAATTTGTATCGAAATCAACACTTTTCAAGCCTCATAAGACCTCAAAATTTGTGTGAAATACTTTTACTTTTTTTTTTCTCTTCTTTCTGCTCCTTTTCATTCATATTTTTGAATTTGGATGTAATGCCACAGTCTTTTTTTGCTTTATGAATAAAATAAATGAATAAATAAATACATATTTTTTACTCTTTAAATCAATGTTTAAACAGGTACATTAATGCTAATACTTGTTTAAAACATTTTTTATGTAATTTTGCTTCAGTATCTGTACTAAAAAACAAAATTGTGTACTTCTTCCACTACTGACAGATCATAGAACTTGCCCTTTCTGTGCTCTTTGGTATAGTCTTAAATACAAAGGTTTGTCTGACATGTGATTTTAACTTTATCTGCAATGTGAAAATAAAGGCTTTTCATTATTTTCTTCTTTCTGAGTGCCTTAGCCCTTTTTCAGAATTATGTTTCAAAATGTTTGCACAGATCTTTTATGCAGAATAAGACTAGATATTTTGTTGTTTGTGGATCAAATTATGCCACTTTATAAATTGTCATTTTCTGATTGCTATAATAATCAAACACGTACCTGGAGTTGTGTTTTGTTTCATTCACATAGAAAAGCTTGTCTAATTTTGCCTGATGTAAGATTTGTAAAACTGAACAACATTGTGAAGTGCATGTTGTTCCCATTTTGCAAACAACTTCCACAGCAACTTTTCAGAAAGGAATAACTCTGAACACTCCATCCTGAGCACTTGCGCAAACAGCTGCCGTTAGAAAACCATGTGTGCTTTTTCATGATGAAGTATGGTCCTCTTACAACAATTCAGATCCGCTCCATTCATCTCTGTACTCTGCTCAAGTGCTTTTAAAATGATATAGAGTCCACCTCCATCTGTGCCTCCTCGGAACTCAGATATCTTGTACAACTTACGCCAACCGGAGAAGCACTGGAGGCTGTTTCAAATACAAAGAACTGGCTAATGTTTTTCTATGGATTTTGTATTAAATCGTGTTTTTAAGAAAAGACCAAACAATCTTTACTTGCCCTACAAATAAAGAATGTCTGCAGCAATGAAAGTTGTTACAGATAGGCTGTAAATATGGATTAAAAAATACAATGAAATAGAGCAGAATAAACGGAAAATGTCCTATTAGGCAAAGCTGACTCTTGTGAGCCTTTAAGGTTTTATGAAGATTGTTTTTTTTATTTCGCATAGTCAATAAAAGTTTAAAATAGCATTACAGAGATGCAACAGCCTTGTAATTATGATGACTGCAAAAAAAGAATGAAAATAAATCAACTGTGGATGCGGTGTTTAGATTGTCGATCAAACTCCCTACGTTTCTAGCATAAATGACTCGCCGGAATGCTCGGATTGCACGGTTTACGCAACCAATGCAGCGGTTCTTAGCGGCTTTTCGAACTGTAGTTTCTTCGCGGTTAGCACGAAGTTTGATGCAATGACGGACAAGAATCCACGATCAGTTCGCCAAAAAACAAAGTCCATTTTAGAGGTCGCTGGAAGACGAAGAGATGGGAAAAATGAGAGAAGCTAAACTAAGGCGATTCTTGGCGATTCCCTCTAGCGGATCTAAAGACTCGCTAAATTACTTCTGGACAGGAAACTTCAACAGCTGTAAACAAGCATGATTTCGAGCGTTGGAAGATGGAAGGAGGAGGCGATTCTACTTAAGGAAAGAGCCACGAGTCGCTGTTTTTCTCATCTAGTTTTTAAGTTAACAGCTCCATTTACCTTTCGTTCAGTACAGATTAGCAATTCCAGCTGTTAAATGATCCAAATGATTCTAGTAATGAAGGACTTTAAAAACACAGTGGAGCGCTTCCTGCATCACCACATATCATCACAAGGTCGAAAATAATGTTTTTTTGTGTGTTAAATATTTGTGAATGAAACAAAACACGACTATAACGTTTCTGATGAGGATCGGAAAACAGTGTGACGTTAGAACTGTTCCCGAAAATAACATCTCTGCTTGTATCTTACACTACAGACTCGAGAGCAGCTTCCATTTCTCATCTCCAGCCTGCAGCAAGACTCATGATGTCCCTTATGGCAAGACAAGAAAGACAAATAAAGTTACAATACTGGGCAGATTTAACGGGAATATAAAAAAGAACACAGCATGGGACCACTTTTATACCACTCATGTCCCACCCATTGGAAGTCTCCGATGGATGATTTGGAGAAAAACTTTTCTAAAATGCTCGGTTAGGAAATAGCAAACATGTGAAAGCTCCAGGCAAAAACAAGAGCTACTGTCATCTCTCTGCAGAGGTTTGGGAAGCACTAAAGTAGAATTATTGATGTAAGGTAGACAGTAGTGAAAAAAGCTCCTCAAATCTGGCTCCTGTGTTAAAATGTAATGTTGTTCCTTCAACAAAAACATGCCTCAAGAAGTTTTAGATACCATCCGTGCATATTTGAGGAATTTAGCGATCTCTCCTAGGTATTCGAACGCTTTGTAGCTTTAACTACAAGATTCTGCCTAATCCCAAGTCAAAAATCCATGCTCCAACACTTGAAAAAAAACAAGAAATACACTGAGATTCTGGATTTCCAAGTGACGAAGTGGTCTTCAATGTGTCTTCTCAGATTTTAAAAAAGTTTGGGGCTTTGATTCACTGCAGAAGTCCATCTTAATGAGGGCAAAACTGAGGTCATTGTGTTTGACCTGTGCCCACTGAAACGGCGCGTAAAATATCATAGATTAAACCTTTTTTCATCTTTTAAATCATTTAAACACTTATCTCCTCTCGTTTAAACTACTGTAACACATTTTTTTTCTGGCATCAGCCTCCACGGACTTTCTCCCTTTACAGTTAGCCCAAAATTCTGTTGTGCCTTTTTAACTGGAATCAAAAAACGAGAGGACATTACCCTGACTTTAGCCTCGTTGCACTGGCTTCCATTTCATTTTAGAGTTGATTTTAAAATGTTATTGTTTGTTTCTAAAGCTTTGAATGGACTGGCTCATAATACGTCTCGGATCTCGTCCAGATTTACACCCCCGCGTACGCTCTGAGGTCTGAGGACCAGCTCCGGCTCGTGGTGCTTAAAATGAGGCTTAAAACCAGGAGCACGGGACCTTCTCGGTGACCGGTGCAAAGCTTTGGAACGTTCTGCCCTCCTGAGGTCCGAAATGTCCTCACAGTGGAGCGTTTTAAGTCTCGTCTTAAGACCCACTTTTATTCTCTGACTTTAAACACTGCATGAGTTGTGTGGTCCTCTGTGTTGTATTTATTGTTTTACTTATTTGCTGCTATTTTATAATTTTTATGGTTTTGCCCTTATTTTATTTGACTGTTTTTATTGTTTTAGTATGGTTTAGTATGGCCAAATTTTTGCATTTTACCTTTCTGTTGTCTTCATTTTATGATCTCTGTGCAGCACTTTGGAAACGGCTTTGTTTGTAAAATGTGCTATGTGAATAAAGTGGATTTATTTGGATACATTTCATTACTCTGAATTTAATTTTTTCCAATACAAGTGGACTCATGATGCACTTTGAGCTTTTAGCACGTTTTTCCAATGTGTTTAACTACAAATTTCAGATAAAGTAACTTAACGTACAAATATACAAAAGCATAATAAAAAACTGTGCATAACTTTATTGTGACTGATTGTGTTGTGATGGCGCATTGAAGGGGGAGTGACTCAGCATGGAGAGCGATGCGAGGGGCAACTCAAACTGACAAAATGAAACTGAAGCTTATAAAACATGTTAATACGCCGTTTTCCGTGAATATAAAATTTGCAAAACAATAAACTGTAACATGGTGATCTAAATATGTTATACGTGCAATTAATGCAAAGTATAATACTCCCTATTTACAGTGTTTGTCCATGGGGTGCAGAGTGATGAAAATCTAGCGTCATTGCCATAGAAATAAAACATTCAAAACTAAAAAGGACCTTTAGAATGAGCAAAAGTCCTCACAATAAATGCAGACAGAAAGCTGAATCCATGTATATATTCATTTTTAGGCTTCACTAGCTAAGGGACGCTAACAGTGTTCTGGATGTAGCCTATACAATGTTTTGTCAGTAAATGATGAAATATCAAACTCAATATGAAACCATGATCCCAGATGAAACCATTAACTTGGATGACTGTGGCCAGTAATGAAGACACAGTATGTACTCAGGCTAATCTCCCTAAAGCTGAAATATTGCACTGCTCTGATGAGATCGATATCACTGAGAGGGCGCGCTGGTTCGACTCCACAGATGAAGTCTTTTCTCAAAAATAAAGAATTACAAGGTCTGCTCAATACTGTTCAAATCTGACAGATCTTATTTTATTCTAACCTGGCTTTATATGCGGCTTTAAAAAGGAATCTTACGTAGTCTGGGCTATTTTAAAGACACGTGTTATGCAAAATGAGCCTTTGAGCTTTTAACCATGTTACTGTTGCCTCGTTAAAAACATATCTGGGGTTGTATTTAGCGTCATTCAGCTTTAATTCATGGTTTCAGTAATCCTCTGCAGAAAGAAAGTCCTTCGCTTCTGTATGTGGTGACAGTGATGATGAACGGCACCAGATCAGAGTATTTTAGGCTCCGAGGCGGTGAAATACTGTCTGTTTTCTTAAATTAGGCTTTATTTCAAGTTCTAAATCATCAGATTCTACGGAAAAAAATAAATAAAGTGAAAGTCATAATGAGTATTTGAATCTTATTAGAACAAGCCAAAAAATCTAAGTTTTGTTACACCCAGAGGTCTATATACATTGGTGTTAAGTGCCTGATGTGTAATTTTAATGTTTTGGACCGTTGACTTGTTTGCCTCTTGCACTAATAAAGAAACTTGATCTAGAGAGAAAAGCACAGACATCTCTCCAGTTGACAAATGCACAAAGCTCGTACTTTTCAGAAAAATAGTCTGCATTCGCGCTAAAATTGGCTGAAGTTTGTCTATTGGCATCGTTATGTTTGTTTGTTTTTTCAACTGGCCGCTTCCCCTTTGGCTTCGGTACAAACCTCAATGCTGTGACGTGATTGGTTGCCCACCGTACCAGTGGGCGCCAAGAATCCATCTTATAAAACTAAATCCAACGCAAGCCATGCAATAAATCATACATAGGAGAAACGGGTCGAGCGTTTCACATATGACAAAAGGAACATTAAAAACAATGTGAAAACGAAACATCAGTGAGACTCATTAAAACACAAAAAGACAAAGCAGGAAACAGGAAAATAACACAAAATAAAATCTGCAATATCAGAGCATTGTAAAAGAAATAACCACATTATGGAATAGGACGGGGCACTGGTCAATGGATTGGAGAACAAGTTTAAACGCTGGATCAGGGAGGACGGTGAAATCAGGAAACGAGAGATGGAGAGTTCCTCCTTTCACACACCTGGGACACCCTCCTCCAGAGAGCACCGGGCGGCGGGAGGCGTGGTCAGTCTGAGCCACCTGCCGGGTCCATCAGGCTGGCCACGCCTACAGGAAATAACAATAGCTGACCACGCCTACAGGAAGTAACAACAGCTGACCCATGGATCTATTAAAATAACTGGATAGGGTATTGCTGCTTGTAGCTGACCCCAGTTGACGTAGTGGTCACTCACTGGTTCTACAGCGAAAAAAATCCCATGGGCTGAGAAAGGATTTTTCTCATAGAGGCAATGTAACCACAAACTGCTCGTGTTCGGCTGATAGGACCTACAACTTTCAAATATGTTGGATTTTGTGGCGATTTTTACCTATTTTTAGATCATAAACTTTTTCTCAGCTCAAAATCCTTCACTTGTCTTAAAAATCACTTTTTAATCGTTAGCTCCGGCTACACTCTGCTCCGCTCTAGCTCCTCTCGCCCTGATTGGTCGAAGGCGATCACGTGCTTCACGAGCCCGTGCTCTGTGCGTGCGTTCACGTGCATTCGCGGGTGACCGCGGGAGAAAGGACACTACTGCGCATGTCCAATCGGCCAACGGCCGCCGAAAGTACCTAGCCGGGCTAAAGGCTAATCTGGCGTCATGCGCCATTGAGCTCAGTTCATAGACTTGAATGGGCGGCCATTTTTAGACCCCGGGGCTTGAGCTGACCACACCTACAGGAAATAACAACAGATGACCACGCCTACAGGAAGTATACGACACATCACCACCAACACTGGGAACAGTTGTGAGGATGGCAGCAGCAGCAGCAGCCGAAACATGTCAACAACGTGAATACTCTTTACTGTATTGTCTGTAAGAGTATGTAAGAAGACAACATTAACATTTTTGGTGTAAGAATCCATCTTTCTGTGCAAGGTTAGAGAAAGCTCAGAACCTCCAGAATTCTTCCCCCTGAGCTGCAGAGTCATGATGTCTGCAGGAGCCGGGCTTTAGGGAGTGACCATCCAGATCAGAGAGAGCAACTGAATTTGAGCAATGAAACTGTCGATCCAAATAAGAGACTCACTCTGCTTTTTGATAGGATTGGATGTCTCTGTAATAAAGAATAAATCAGTATTAGAATTGTTATAAGTTTCAAGTTTGGACATGTTTTCCATGTACATAGGAACCAAGATGAATCATGTTTGTGGAACAAGCTTTTACCTTTCTTCATCAAAAACACACATATATCTTACGCTTTGTTTAGTTCATTACTTTCTCAACAAGTTCACTTTTTATTGAGCTACATTTTGGAGAGTGGCATCAATAAGAACTGTGGGCTGATTTATGGTTACAAAACATAATCAGCAAAGTTAGGAAATCAATAGTATTTTCTACGTTGACGCAACATCAAAGCAAAAGGTGTCCAACAGTTTAAAAAGCCTAAACGATGCATCTAATTAGCTCTAGAGCCTGTATGACGTTATTTTCTAATTTATGTTATAATGCCGTCTTCTCATCACAAACAGAGCTGGAGCAAAATCCCACTCGCACACACACAAACCAGATATATTTAGGCTGATTTCTTCTCTTTTTGAGCTAAAAATCCTGAATAAATGAATAAATCAAATAAAATAATATCACATTGTGGAACATTCAAGACTAAGCAATGACATCTCTGCCAAAAACAAAAAAAAACCAAAAAAAAAAAAAATGTGTTTTTAAGATAGAAAAAAAAAAAAAAAAAAAAAAACAGGTAAAAATCTAACGAATCAGAAACTCCAAGAACAAAGCGTGCGGTGTAATGGGAGCGCGGCCTTGCACCGATCTAAGAGGGCGAGACTTGAGTTTTCCTGGAAAGTTGGAGACAAAACGATCAGAGAATGACATGAAAACAAGTGCAGTATCATGGCAGCCCGACAGGCCCTGAGGCGAACTACACCACACTCGGGCTCATGGGAGATTTTTCAACCTCTCAAACTGACTCTCAGCTACACCATTCAGTTTGCAGTCCTTGTAAACTGCTACTGTAAAAAAAGAAAAAAAGAAAAATGGAATCGGTCTTGTAGCTATTTGGGTTCAAAATACATTGCGCTGCGTTATGTCGATTTGATAAAAGTTACACAATGCTCCTTTACAAGTGCACTCAAAGACATATCATTTCATTTCTGTTTTTGCCGTCGTTTGACTTTTTACCCTTTTGTAAAAATCTGTTCAGCTGTGAACAACGAGAATTTTGGGTGCATGGAAACTTTAATAGAACAAATTACAAGTTTCTTCTTCATTTTCATGATTATTTCTATTGTAAATTCTTACTGTATTTATCAAAACTATGAATGACATATGGATTGTAGCAAACAAAAATAAACTCAAAATAACTGCATGTTTGGTATTTTTTGAACTGTGAAGTGAAAACCATTTCAGGAGGCTTCATCCAGAGAAGAGTTTGCAGTGTGGTCAACAACACAAAGGTGGATACTTAGAGGATTTGAATATAAAATGTAAAATATATTGAGTTGATGATTTGTTTGTGGCTAAAGTAGTATACTTAAAGTTAATTTTATTAAGTATGCTAAAGTATATATATTTTTAGTGTACTAGAAAGTCTACTAATTTAATACTTTTTTGGACGAAATTGGAACATTTTAAGTTTGCAAAAGTATACCTTAAAGTACACAACTAGTACACTTATATATTACCAATGTACTTGGTATGTCACTCTCGTATACTTAAAGTACACCACAAGTACACTTATCTATATACTGCCATGTAAATGGTCACACACTTATACAGTATAGCACTTTTCCACCTTCAAGGCTCAAAGCGCTTTACAACAAGGAACCACTCACACACACACACCAGCACTCACACACACCAGTGTGTGATCAGTTATCACTCAGGTAAACTGGACTCAAATGCAACATAACAAACGCCTTCAAACACAAAGTCTTAGTATAGTTCAACAGAAAGTGTCCTACAACAGGTAAGTTTAATATGACTAATCAGGCTGATGAACAACAAAGAAACATATGATTGTATAATGGAAACTAAAATGTCTTTCAAAACTGGGAATCACTAACTTGAAAACAGACTGGGAATAAACACAGAATGTGATTACACTGGGAAAGAATCAGAACAGCATTACATGCAAACAGATTTCTCATACAGAGTATGAAGTTCAGAGCTTGAAAGTACAGTACGTCTTCACAGGTCGACATTCTAGCAAAGACCGGATGAGCAGGAGGAGTTTCTATAGACGACCCTGGGATCATTAGGGAGTGAGTGGCATCTGCAGAGAACACAGGGAGGGAGCAAAAGATGAACCGGACCAGGCTGGAAAATGGAGCTGGACCGGGCATAAGCATGTGCACAAAACACAGAACTGACACAGTGGACAAACCAACTGAGCTACTGCCAAGCTCTTTAGTTCAGTTTGGTTTATTATATTGTAGTATAGTATAGTATAGTAGAGTATAGTATAGTAGAGTATAGTATAGTATCGTATGGTTAAGTATGCTTTAAGTATACTTTTATAAACTTTGGTAATTTTAGAAGTTTACTTGTTATACTTTAAGTTTGCTTGGCATAATACCCGTAGATTACTATTTATATACTATTTATAGACATATAAGTTTACTGAAGTATCAGTTTTAGTATTTAAGTGCAAGTCTTAGTATTCATGTACTTAGTCTTAGTCTTTTTTGTTTATACTTTTCAGTATAAGTCAAGTATACTTCACTCACTACTATTCTTAAGTATCTAAACAATATACTGTAAATTCTGGACTATTGAGCGCACCTGAATATAAGTCGCACCAACTCAATTTTAAAATTGTTCATATATAAGCTGCAGGTGTCCACGTCTTCAAGAACGTTTTCAAGTTCACTCCGTCTGCTTTTACCGCCTCTGAAAGTGTTTGTCGTCTTTTTGTATTGAGTCGGTTCGTCGCTGCTGTCGCCACGTCTCACCATCGACTCAATGATGCAGAGTTTACGCAGCGACTGTTCTTCTTTGACAGATCAGTCGCCTTTAATTTAAAAGCTGCATCATCTGCATTTCTTTGAGTGTTTTCCATGAGGAGGGTGTGTGCATGAAGAGCAAAATAACAATCAAACTACTACTACTACTGCACATGTCTCCTGCACAAAGAGACGCTGTCGGGTCTGTCAGAAATGGATTGAGAGTGTGTGTCCAAACTTTTGACTTGTAGTTTATGCCCAAGTGACTTTCTTGGTCAGACGTCTTACTAAACTACTTCTTGGATCCATCAAAGGCCCAGGTTTTGCTTTTCACTTTTAATGTGAAGCATAATCAAGGCAAACCTTTTGACAATAAGTCTCCAATGTGCAGTCACATGGAAGTCTCAGATCGAAAGGTTCAAATGTTCTGGTCACAAGGGTCAAGGCACAGTTTATTTTTCTTTGTCAAGTCAGTTCACTGGTTTTATTACAATTCTCTTGACTTATGACTTACTCAATTCATTGAACATGCCTTCTGAACTGAAAATGTCTATATGTGTCTGAATGTGCAATCTACAGGCAAGATCTTAAACCCTGTGATCTGGTCGTACAGTGAAACTATAGAAAATATGATATGAATAAATATATTGTTTGAAAATATCGATACGCTAGTCTTAATAAAGGAAACGCAAGGTGATTAGGTAAATAAATGAATGGTTGTGTATGCAACAGAATAAAAAAAATATATTAAAATCATAAGACAAAAAACAAATTCAAACAAAATAATCACCATAAAAAGAAAAGTTAGTAAGAAAAGTCTATTGCATTAATCAAAAACCAAAACACTGGTTAGGAGCCCAACTATTTCTAAAGGCAAAAGTCTTATTTAATTTAGTAAAATATGACACTGCTTTGATGTATAAAGCAAAGAAACCAAGCACCAATTGAAATATATTCAAAGAGACAAGGGGCTTATGGGCTAAGAGATGAGTCAAATTTTAAGAAGTAAAATTTAGAACAGCAGTTGGACAAATGAGTACGGCTATAAGTGATGTACATTTATGGAACGGACTTGGAGAAAAAAATAAAAAATGTGCAAATATATATGTATTTTTTTCTTAAATTACAAACGCATCTTTTTAGAGACGTAAAACCAGGAAAACAGATATTACGGAATTGTTATGAAAAGTTATTATTGATCATATTTTCTTAACATGTGTGTATTTGTAATGTATCTAATGTCTAACAATACACTATAATGTACTGAACTACTGAATATTATGTAGATTAAATATTGTGCATTGCAGGGGTAGTAGGGTGCATCATTTACCCAACTTTTTTTTTTTAATGGTTGAAAATCAGTCTGTATTTTGTATCAATTTTTGAAACTTCAATGAGAAATTTCATAAAATTCTATTAACGTCTACTAGGTCCACCAAACGTCTGAGCTTTAATGCATGTTTTTCTTTATTAACAATAAAAATAATTTAGCCCTATAGTATGAATGGAAGCTGAATACAAATACGGACATTGCTTATCATTTGGTACCAGTTTTATGTCTCTATCATCATTCGTTTCTGAGTTATGGCTAAATTGTATTTTCTTTGGGACTTCAAGGACTTTGGATAAGCAAAAACTCCTGAATTGTAACAAATGCAGGGTCTACAACACATGATTTAACTTGAAATTAACAATTTTAGAACACGCATTTATAACATTCACGCATTCCAAGGTGATCAGGGCTTCCTGGTGGGCTTGGTGAGCAGGCCAGGTTGAAACATCAGCTGTGAGGAAAGCAGGGTTCAAAGAAATCAGGGTGTCAGGGTTGAAAGAAATATGAAAGCTGAATGACATAAATAGTATTGAATTGAATTGAAAAAAGATCTACCACGAATCAGGTCCCATCAGGTCTGCCACAGTCGTCTCCTGGATTATCCTTTCTGGAAACTTGGTCTTACCAAACCCCGAGCTGTACCTGCGATTGGGATCTGCGCAGGAGCCAGCTGATTTTACAGCCGGCAAACTGGTGGCCGAGGAGGTTTTGAGGTGGGTTAAGTGTCTTGCCCAAGGACACAACAACACCAATAGAAAGATTTATATTCAACTTTCATTAACACCATCACACTAAATGAATTCTTTTTAAAGTTATCTGAGAAATATTGATTTTTCTTCCAGAGCATCCAGAGGGTCACTGTTAGGAAGGAACTTAAGAGGCTTGGACACAGTAGATATAATTCCACTGAGCACTAAGGGGTAGGGTTCAAAAATACTGCTTCTCTCTAGTCTAACATCTATTTACTTAGTATTTTCTTTGTTAAATGTTCTGAGAGTATAGAGACTACAGCATTTGTTGTGCCTTCATACCTTTAAAAAAAAAAGTTCAAATAAATTCAACTCTAATTCTAAACTTCCAAGGAAAGATAGTGTAAAGTTTCTGTGAGGCAATGTTGAAGGATTTGGTTTTGTTTTCTCTTTTTACTTGAAACTGATCCAACACCCTTGTCTTTCTTCTTCTCTCTTTGCCTTTTTCTAATTTTTTACATAAACCTTTAAAGCCTCTTTGTAATATTATCAAGTGTTTTCGCGCCAATCTCTTACCGCCTTACACGACTGCTTCTTGGTTTAATATTCAGGGGTCCGAGGTGACGTCACATTCAGGGTTTTTTTTTTCCCTATAACATCCCCAATGACCTTGTTTGTCACCAGAAATGGATTAAAAGCATCAGGGGAGATCAGTGGACTCCGACGCTGTCCAAATAATATCGCCTCACTGTTTTATTTAAGGTAATTTGCTCTTTTCTGGTTAGACGCTGTTGCTTTTGGTCTGTGAATGTCATTTATGTTAAAATAGATTAGGCCTAAAGCAAAGGAACTGTAACATTTAGATCAGAGAACCTAATTTCTCTGAACAAAGTTAGTTTTGAAAAGATTTTGCTGCTTTTAAAGGCCCCAAAACTGGTCTTGCGAACACCTTAGCTACGTTCTCCAGCTGCTGTGAAAAATCTGAAAAAAAATCCGATGGTATTTATCAAGGTCTTTTCCACACACGTTTTTTCCCCATAAACAGAACAATTATGGCAATATTCTCTTTATTATCCTATGAATTTGACTTTTCAAACACACTGACCCCTTGTTACCCCCAGAATGCCTTGCAAATCCATCCCAATATTGTATGAAGCACATACCGTTAAAAATGTAGGGATTTTGATGCAATGTCACGGCAAATTACTACGTGTACAGTCCTGAATAATTAATCAAAGAATACAGTGAAAATGAACAGCAGAGATTAGGAGCAGAGAGGAGATAGAAAGCCTCCTCCTTTGTTTATTTATTCATGTATTCATGGAGTGGATTTTGTCATTCATCTGAACCAGTCAGCTGTGAGCTACATTTGCATAGGACACTTGTACAGCGTGCACTTTACAATACTGATAGTACTGTTTGTCTTGTACTTCGCTACATCACACGAGACCATGGATGCCACATGATCCTTTACATTTTGACTAACATTACTTTTTCACAACAAAAAAATGTCTGGTAGCATTGTCATTACCAGGCAGGTCCAGCACTATAACTATTTTTATACAGAGATTTCAGTCTGGTCACTTGTCCTTCTGTCGCACCTTGAGCCAAACAAGATCGTCCAGTCAGATTTATTATTTTCAGTGATCTCATTTCGCATAAAAATTGGGTGTGTAATCTGGATTCCAGGCAGTTGTCACGATGCAAACTATTTCAAACTCCCTCCCTTTTAGTTTCAAGAAGAGACTCCATTCATGACACCAAAATGAGATAAATATTACTGCGTGATCTTCTGCTAGTTCTGACAACACCCTCCTAAAACTATTCAGGAAAGGTCTAACTTTGACTGTGTCAGTCAGAAGATGGATCTTTCAGGTACTTCTCAAGTTCCATGTCAACACAAAAAACATTACAACTGTATAATTAAATGTTTGTTTTATTCTAAACAAATGGATACTGTAAAGAATGCACCTAAATT
This sequence comes from Scartelaos histophorus, assembly GCA_000787155.1. NCBI lineage: Eukaryota > Metazoa > Chordata > Actinopteri > Gobiiformes > Gobiidae > Scartelaos > Scartelaos histophorus. The sequence continues at coordinate 24,879 of KN487571.1, read as the reverse complement.
ACATCGAGCAATGGAGGCCTTCTAAGTGAGTTTTTACCCCTAATTATGTTTCTGTTATGCCCCAGCTCTGCTCGGGTGTGGGAAGTAACAAAAAAACACCAAGGTGGAAAATGGAATAAATAAGTAAGGTTTAATTAAAAAGGTTTAACTTAACAAAACATGGTAAAATATGTACATAAACTAAACCAAGTTAAGAAACAACACAACAGGTTTAATATAAAACAAGTTTTGTGCTAAAACGGGTCACGTGAGTTCCCAAAACGAGTGATTAACTAAGGGACACAAAAATAAACCAAAACCACAAATGTCCCAAAGAAAACCACAAACAGAATCGGGTGACCAAATCAAAAGGCACAAAACAGAACGAACTAAACAAAACCGAGTGTCTCAACACACAGAAGTCACACACTAACACAAAGACAAACACAAACACAGAGTTACAGAAACAAATGAGACACGATGGCAGACTGGCCACAAAGACCAGCAGCCCTGAACAGGAGCTGTGATCTTCTTAAATAGGGGGAGGAGGCTGGAGGCGGGGCCAGGTGAAGAGGTGCTCCACCAATCAGGGACCAGAGCTCGTGCAGCAGGAACAAAATGGCAGCAAAACACAAAAAATACAAACTGGAGGCCTGGGGTCGTAACAGTTTCAGAAATCAGAAATACATGATACTGATACTAAGGTACAAAGGTGTGAAAAGATACTGCAGAATCTGCCACCACAAACTATTTGCCTATCATCTATAGAACTGGCATTAACAATGAGGTGACCAGAGAGGACGTTGTGGCTTTGAAGCTCCTCATTGCCTTGACGTTCAAAGACATGTCCATGAGTCTGAGAGCTGATGTTAAGTGTCTGTAATGTAACTTTGGTGGTCTCTTGTGGGGCGGGGGGATAGTAGTAGTTTGAAATATGAAAAGGTTTAAATAAATCATGTTTAAAATTTTAGTATGGACACAACACTAGTTTATATCCGTCTATTTTTCTTCATAGTAAAAGTGCTGAAGCTCAAACACAGTCCACTTCCTCCAGCAGTTCGCCTTGACAGTTTGAATATGAAAGAAAAATATAGGAATGTTTCAAATGAACCTTGCATTTTTGATATCTGCTTTATAATTCATTCAATACATCAGCATAGCAAGTATTCCATCTGCGGAAAATAGAAACCGTCGTACAAGGAATAACACTTCATTGTAAGCCTCATTCTGGCTCCTATCTGCTCTATTACCAGTGTGTGCATCCATTGGCAGGATTACGCTGTCAGCGCGACGCCTCTGGGACTGGAGATGAAGTGACTCTGAATCTGTTAAGTCTCTCCTCTTGACTCCATCTCCCAGTGCTGGAGTTTATCTCTGCGAGTGGAGCATGGGAACGTGTCAGGAGGAGCCGTCCCTGGTGTGTTCGTGTCTACTCATCTGCTCTTAGTCTCTTTATAATGCCGCTGTCAAAAAAAGACTAGGAAACATGATGCTTTATTCTGATTCTGTTACATTTTTTTTTATAAACTAGAGCACCTCACAGGGATACTCGGGGGGTGTTGATGTAACCAGCCGAAATGATGTGGTGTGTGAATGAGCTGTGAAAACAGGCGTGAATTGTCAGCATTCACACGTAATAATTAAAAACCACAGTGTGCACACATTTAGGATGACCGCCCCATCAGGTTGTTTACTTCAGTGGGCTGGAAAGGAGTGTCGCGCAAAAATATCCTTAGGCGGGCTTCCCACGCATTCTGGCCTGATTGCCAGATGCGGAAAGTGCATGGGGAAAAAGAACGGCATGTGTAATCCCTCAGTCAAGCAGCTAGGATCCATAGCACAAGAAAAATTAACGTCTGTATACTGGACAGAAGGTTTTTTGGGGTTTTTTTTGAAGGCGTTTCACAGCTCTTACAAGTCGTAACCAATAGTGAGAACCTGTATGCTATCAGGTCTGAAAGCATCTGTCAAGGCCTGAAGGATTATGTTAATATGAGGCACAGTTCACACTTGGTTCAATAGATCAACCTAAGAATCAGAGAAGGCAAACAAGGAGAGTAAGTTTCAGTGCAGTTTGCTCAACTCCCTTCAGGCAGATATGAGGCAGTGTCCACCAGTGTCTGACCAGAGCTGAAGAAGCAGCTTGGGTGACGCTCAAAACATCTCTCCAAAAAAGAAACAAAACACTTTTGTGTACTTGACAGAAATTAATTTTCCTTTGGCCATGAAAAAGATGAAAAAATACCTGAGGAATATATACTGTATTTTGTTCTTGAAAATGTCTCTATAGTGTGCTTTGCCTTTAATATTGGATATGAAATAAGACTTTTACTGCTACCTAGTTGGACCTTTAAAAAAATGTTTTAAAAAAATCCTAAAAAATGCAAAATGCAGGAAATTACACCTGTTTTCTCCAAAACTTCTTAAGGGAGAACTCTTAAACTCTCCTACATTATTTTTCCTTACTTAAGTATCACATATCACATGAGTAGTCCCATTTTCTTCTGCTGAACAAAAGGTAAAAAATAACTGTTAACTTTTAAAACTGCTCATCCTTAGAGCTTTGAGGATCTTGACAAACTAGTAGATATTATTCACAACGGCTGGAAGTCCTGCCTGGTAGGGTTATTGAACTTCCGGTTAATGGTTTTCTACAACAAAATGTCTCGAAATGTCTTGCCTACTCTTCACCTACACTTCCCCATCACCAAATTTTCAACCAGTAAAGTCCACAAAGGATCCACATTCTTCCATGAAAAATTATGGCAGAGATGTAGATTACTATCCACAACTACCAATGTAAGAAAGACGAAAGTTTAAAGGGTAACAACGACTAGCAACGATGAACTAATTCTGGCATGGTATGGTAATGGATAACATAAATAATAAGTCATTCATGAATAAGTAACTTGTTCACTCAGACATATTGTAGAATTAAAACTCAATTTCATGATGTCGATATTAGCACAGACAGATTCATGCAGTTCAAATGTTAAAGATGTTCACAGATTACATGTATATCATTCAAACTTAACAAGTTACTCATGTTTTATCCATGACCATAAAGTTTGCTCAGAAGTAGTTCACTAATGCTCGTCGTTGTTCGCCTTTACGCTTCTGTCTTTCTTCCCTTGATAGTTGTAGCTAAATTCTTTTTGGAGAATGTTTATCCTTTGTGGACCTTGCTAATAATAATAATAATAATAATTCCTTGCATTTATATAGCGCCTTTCAAGACAGTCAAAGTGCTTTACAGTTCATTCTTCTTTCACTCCACACTCAGTGGTGATAAGCTGCTATCGCAGCCACAGCTGCCCTGATGCAGACTGACGGAAGTGAGGCTGCCAATCTGCGCCATCGGCCCCTTCGACCACCACCATCATTCACGCACACACCACTTCCATACTTGGCAGTGTGGGTGAAGTGTCTTGCCTAAGGACACAACGAGTTTTTGCCACTGGTGCTCCACTGTAGCACCTGGAATTCCCAGTGGTCTTCCATCCAAGTACTAACCAGGCCCAGCCTTGCTTAGCTTCTGAGATCCGACGAGATCAGGCTTTGTCTGATTGTTTGAAGATTTGGTGATGGGGCAGATTTGTGAAGCTTGTGGAGTATACATGAGACATTTCCACCGACATTTTGCTATAGAAAACTATTTACTGCAAGTTCCACAACCTTATAACTTGGCACTTCAGCTTCTGTTGTGAAAAAAAGTCTATAATGCAGGATTACTCAAACAATGAAAAAAAGACCTTCAAATATATCAGCTCTCAGCACCACTGCCCCTTATACCGGTATCGTCCCCAAACGGTCCATAACGTTCAGGCTCTATTATATATGCACACCGAGGTCATATTCTAACCGCTTGTTATAACCTCGCCCGTCTCTTTAACCAAATCACCCGCTGGTATGTTTGTCGGTGTTAAAGTTTACGACCCCTTTAACCCTCCCCGGAACACACGTGATTCTCGTCCGTTCACCTTCTGCGTCACCTCATGCGTTTCATCGGTTTCCCTCTCGCATACATCGCTTCACGGCCGTGCTCTTGTCGGTGGAATTAGCGTCTGGCCACGTGCATCGTTTTTTGCATCGCCGCCAGTGTCATTTTTATCTTACGGTCTTTTCTACAACGCGAGAATGGAGTATTTTTTTCCATTTAAGTCGGTCAGAAGAGACTCTGGCTACCTGTGCAGAATGTTAATGGGATTTCACGTGCGGTATTCCACAAATGCTAATGGAACCATCAATTTTTTAGACGCTCGCAGACATTGTATATGGAGGATAATAAAGTAAGTGACATTTTGAGATGAGACATTATAAAGCAGCTGGGCGGTTCCCTTCCATATTTGTCGGTCGGTGGGGATTATTTCTGTTCTGTGAGTGAACGCCGTCTCCCAAAAGCTAATGTGGCTTTAGTGACCGTTTCGCCAAAAAGAAAATACCGAGATAAGATCGTTTTTTGTTTTTTTTTCGTTATTTCTTCTCTGAGACGTAAAACAGTTCCACCTTGTGATGTAATTTTAACTCCACACCCCTTGACTAGAATTATTGGATAATTTCAGCCCTGATATTTCGAGTCTCGACTAAACAAAAGGTCAAACTTAACTCGAAAACTATCATTTGGGACATCACAAGGCGGAATAGAAAATTTTGCGCTTTGGAGATGTGAACAGCCTAAGAAAACACACAAAACACAGCTCGAGGTGTGTTTTTGATGAGGTAACGGCATTTTAACATGGCTAAAAGCTCAAGTATTATGCAAAATGTGACTTTTTTTACCGTATTATCATGTTCTTTCATGAAAAACAGTCCTAAAATGGTTTTAAATGTCATGTTTGAGTCATTTTTAGCCGGATATACACTGACTGTAGTGATGTCGCTCTGAAGGGGGAGTGACGTAACACAAGGAGCAAGTAAAGCGGGTCGGAGTAGCAAAAAAAAAAACTGAAACTACTTATGGGGAAGCCCTGTTGGGAGTGGTGGATTAGTACTAAAAATGGGACTAATTCTGCATTTGGAGTTTTGTTTTTAAATTGTGTCATTAAAAAATAGACAATACATTTTAAAACAATCATTCATCATCATTATTTTATCATTATTTTAAAATTTGACTGTTTAATGGTCTAATAACAAGGCAGAAAAGAAAATTTTGAGTGCTGGAGATTTACAGACTCATAATAAAAGGACTGCTCAAATGTGCACACTGTAAAAAAGCTTGGCTAAAATTTTAAATATCAACACTTAAATCTGAAAATTTGTTAAAAATAGTGAAATTATAAATGACTTCTCTTAAAATAAACTCACTCTAGACTAGAATGAAGCAGTCTCAGAACTAGTAAAACTGAAAACAAGATGAATAACCTGATATAAGTATTAAAATCTTGGCCAGATCAGAGAAATTTGCCGTGATGAATGAAACAAATGAATGAAACGCAACTCCACGTTTGTTTTTGTGGAGGTAACGACGTTCGAACATGGTTTAAAGCTCACAAGAGTCAGTTTTGTTTAATATGTGTCTGAAATTTCCATTTAATCGCTGTGGCATTTGAAAGTACTGAGCCAGTTGTGTTGTATGGAAATGGAGTTGGATTGTGACAACACTAGGAAACAGATGACGCTCTTTTGTGATTTTTTTGGCACAGCGTTTTGAACTCAGTTGCTCTGCTCCACAAACCCTTTGTCTCGTGCTGCCAGAACATTAACGCCTCAAAGACCTGCTCCTCCATGGACTCCGAGAACAATATCGGAATTACAGTAGCCTCAAAAATTGGCATCCAGCTAATGAAACTACCGCACAAGTTATGTACAGTTTTGCATCACGATTTTGTGTATTTATGGGAAGGATTGTGTGTGTGGAGCTTCGGACGGGATCTCGGTCCAACTGAGGTCCGGGAAAGGCCGCTAAACTACTCAAACATGCCTGAATGACATGACATCTAAACCCTTCTCAATCCTGTTTTCAACGAGGGAATGTAGAAAGTTCAACAAATCTTTTCAAAGCTTTTCCATGGAACGAGGAGTTTTTCAAATGCTGCACATGTGTGAAACCACTTTCCTTACACCAAAAACTGCTGCCACTATTCTCTTTTACTATTATCATAACTGCAATGACATGCATGTGTGCTGTACAAAATCTTGGTGATTGCTTTAGATTTGCATTTACGTTTTTAATGTAGTTTATCCTAGAAAATAAGTTCTCTCCTCATCGCCGCACAGGACTTACAACTAACAAGCTACTAATACAACAAGCAGCAGCAAACTGACTTTTTCTTTGCATTGAAAATCATGTTTTCAGATCCAGGATATCGCATTTGTGTCCTGAAAAACGTCTGTCAAGCTCTTGGACAAAAAGGACATTTTCCAATGATAAGCCGAAGTTTCCTGTCCAGAAGTAATTTAGCTCCAGCGCGTCAGTCTTTAGACCCTCGTCTGCTTCAGTGACGCCATCGCTGGAATGAATCTCCTAGAATCACCTTCATTTGGCTTCACTTCTTTTCCCCTTCTCTTCTCCTTTCAGCGACCTCAAAAATGACTTTCTTTTGTGTTTGAACTGGTAGTGGATTCTTGTCTGTCATTACAACAAACTTTGTGTGAACAACGAGGAAGCTACAGTTCGAAAAAGCCGCTAAAAACCACTGCACTGGTTGATCTGGCCCCACCACGTCCAGAGTTGATGGATTTTCATTCTTTTTGTTTTGGTCATCATAATTCCAAGACTCCTGCATGTCTATAATGCTATCACTGACAATTTGAAACAAAAAAAACTCATACATCCATACAAACTTTAAGGTCCTGTATCTGATTTTGGACCATCAATAAAAGACATGTTTCAGGATTAACCATTACCCTTGCTTAGCCCTTTCTCTAAATGTGATTTTGTGTCTAGGGCTGCATCCAAATGACCACCGTACATTCTAACTTTCTAACTTCTACCTGCACTCTTTAGCGGAC
>KN487571.1:0-17896 GCA_000787155.1 Scartelaos histophorus | reverse complement strand
CTCTTTCACAGAGCAATTCGGACACTTGGGTCACTTTTTCAGGTGACTCAGGCGGGTAGACAAAAATGAGAGATTTCTGTAGTAATCATCAGTCAGTGCTAGTTTTAGTAAAAGCTGGACTACATAACTTTTCTGCCTAGATTGTTTCACATTATGGTATTAAACTTGTCTGTGCAATCATAGGTGCTTTCTTATTGCTCAAAAATGACTAATATAATTACTTTTAACTGTGAGCAGGGTCATCTCTCGACCTGTAACCCGGTGAAGACTATGCGGAATGGTGAAGCAGGTGGTGGGCCCTCCATTCCAGCTGCTTCCTTATGGTTCTCATTCCACAATACCTGATTTGAACTGTCTTATATGAGAACACAAACAAACAAAAGTGGGGTCGCCTATTCCGACATCCCTTCATTGACATGCCTCTATTGAGATTTGCCAGTTTTCAGATACTTTTTAGCATCGCTATTGAGACACATTTTTTTTTTAGGGTTTTTTTGAGAGTTGCTATAGTCTAACCAGGTGTGTCTCTCTGTGTTCTCTGATTTCTCTTGATCTCAGCAACCATTAAGTCACGCACAAAACTAGACTCTATGGTGTTCTCCGCCTACATGACGAAATCAATGAAGGGCTCGTGCAGCTTCTGTCTTAGAATACTGCAGATATTTTCCCAAAGACTGGCCTATGCTCTTTTTTAAAATGACTGTTTCCCACGGCTATAAGTTTAGACGTTTTCCTGCTGTCTGATATTCTACTTGGCCAAAGTATTTTCTGATCAAGCGCCCAAGCATTGATCCAAGCATCTTATGATATATGGGAGCACAAAGTATAACAGGCTGTCACGTTAATATTATTCATCGGAAAATCGGAATGCTTGAAAAACAGTAAAGCAGCTACTCCAACAATGGAAAAGAAAAATATCGAAGCAGAGGGACACTGGGAAAAGTTTATGCCGCGAGTCCAACAATTAGACGTCAATGTCTAAATAACGACATGTCAGAATAGCAGCATGGAACCGACGAAAATTGAAACAATTAGACGTCAGTGTCTAAATAACGACATGTCAGAAAATTGATCGTTTTTAACAGTTTGCAGTGCTCCAAATGCAATTCTGAGCATCTTAAATATTCACTGTGGTAAGTTCATAAGAGTTTTGCCGTGACTGTAAGGCTAAAAACTAGTATGCTAACAAGCACATCCTGATTACCAGGCAAGAAAGCACTTAACTAAATAGAGAACATGGGGCGGACATACTTTTATCTCAAAAGTTAAAAGTATAAATTATGAGGGTGCAGAGTTTAAAAACACAGTAAAGCACTTTTTGTATAACCACATGACATCACAAGGTGGAACGGAGTGTTTTCTGTTTGAGAGAAGCGTAGTAAATATGCAGGGTGTGTGTGTTGAATAATTATGAATGAAACAAACACAACTCCTCTGTTTGTGATGAGGAAATAACATTAGAACAGACCAGAAAACAGAAAACGCACAAGGAAAAAAAAATGTACAGGCGCTTTAAGATCATGGAAAGTGAAAAAAAAAGAGGGAAAGACTTGTAATTAAAATAAAAACAAAACAGTAGTAGTATTTTTCAAGCCTGTGAGCTCCCGTTACAAAAAGTTAAAATGCCAGAGCGCTACGTAGTTTGGTGTTAGCAAGAAAAAGGGTAAAATAAAAACCACTGTGAGGCTTAGATCACTTAGAAACCATTATTCATTTATGTGTGCACGAAGTTAGACACCAAAATGACACATATACAACGGCAATAAGCGTTTAATTCATCAAATTTTAGTAACAGCTATGCATATAATTCAGAAATTCTTCGGCGAGCTGTTTGAAAAGGGCTGGAGAGCGATTAGTAGCTAGAGGTTGGAGACCCCTGCCCGAGCCCCACTGACAAAGCCGAGATCGGAATCACAAACAGTCTCTCTTTTGTACATCCTCCTATAGAAACTAGAAACATTTACAGCAGCACGGATCTATGCCACTGGAGCTGGACGGATTAACATGAGAATGGACTGCATTATACTCGGCCTTCTCCAGTCGTATGTTGAACAGATATAGAAACCTGGGGCCGAGCCGTGTGGACGCCAGCTCAGCCCAGTCAGCTACTTGTGAATAATCCGACGGTCTTATCAGCCGTGCAGCGAAGGCCTCGACTCGTTCAGGAAGGACACATAATGAGGGACATATGTTTGCCAGTGTGGAACAGTTTCATTCGTTCTGACGCGCTATCGCTTTCCATTCGCCGTAATGTCCTTTTATTCTAAAGTTGTCGAGCGCAGAAAGTCGCAACTAAGAAGAATTATAAAAGCCACATTCGCAGGACACAAATGAGCCTTTCCTGAATCGCTTAATGATCTTGAGCAAGTATAAAAAGCACATAGACTAGCATACACCCGTGAACACTATGGAATCTATAGTACTATGATTTCTAAGTGGGATATGATATTATTTTCAAAAGAAATAAAGTGTTTTATTATCATAGTGGTAACAAATTCAGTATTGTGTATCAAGTCTATTCATTAGTAATACTTTGATTGAGGTTGAAATTTTAGTATTGCATAAAGTGACAATTTTGCCAACGATTACCAAAAACTTTTACTCTTTGGGTTTTATTTTACTTATTTACTGCAATTTTATGATTTTTATGGTTTTGTTTTTATTTGATTTGACTCATTTTATTGTGTTAGGGTTAGGGAAGCCCTTTGGAGACTGCTTTGTTTGTAAAAAGTGCTATATAAATAAAGTGGATTTGGAAAAAACTGTATGGGACCACTCCCGCTCCATTGACTCTGTTTCCGATTCACTTCGTAGTGATAAAAAGTCGCTTCTCTTTTGTGGTCAGATTCTCATTTTGGTCATAAAACGTTCATATCGACCCCCTCAGCATGATCTGACTGGTGTTTTTATGTTGGTATTTTGTCCCTTTATCAATTCCAATCAGTAATATGGAGCTCCAAATACGCTCCTATAACTGCTACCCTCACTGAGCTTCATTTGACCCGAGTCAACATCACACAAAGTCTGCAATCTCGACTTTTCAGTGAGAATAAGAAAATGTTGGATTTTTCATGTAGGCTCTTTCTAGGTCTTTAATGTAGAAGAGCTGTAGTACTTCCTATGATCTGTTACCTTTATCTATTTATGTAATTTCTCAGTCTTTTCATTCTTTTAATTCTAATCTTCAATATAAAAATGCTGTGCTGCAAACTGGGGCATGGTGAAAAAGGTGACCCAACCACCCAGCCGTGGTAATCACTCATCCACTGTCCTCAAAAATCACTATGCTGCCATTCTATTTTGACCTGAAAAGTGTGAATTTTATAAAAATACTTGATAAAGTGTATCTACATTATAGTTGATATTAATACACAATTGTCAGTGGGACAAAAGGGGATCCAGGGGAAATTTTGAACAAAATCTATGCAATTTCCTGCACTTTAGAGCCTTTTAGCGGTACATTTACTAATACTTTGTAGTGCAAATATGTTTTTACTTCCCTATAAATAAAACATAAGACTGTTCTAATAGTAAACAGAGTCTTCACTAGAGTTGCACAGGACTGTGATCACCGTACTGTTTGGGCATTAAAGAATGAGCTGGTGTCGCATACAAGTTTTATCAGAACAGGCCAATAAATAAAGAAAATGCATTCGGCATTTACGACTGGTCTTCTGTGCTGTTTGAAAGTGCAATAAGATATTGGCCAAAACCTAAGCCTTTACTCTTTGGTCAGTATAGTTTCTCGCCCTCTGCTTTCTGCTTTTTGCTTCTGAGTTGTATCACACTGCAGTATGGATATTGATCTCTGACAAATGCAGCATCCAAACCTTATCTTTGGATTTGAACTCATGTGTTTGTTGCTTTTATAAGAAATAGGTTAATGGAGGTGTGTAGCCGTCTCATTGGTTAGGCACATGCATGCTCCTCACACCATGACTATAACACCTCACAGGATGTATTAGAATCATAAGAAACAGATGCTGCAGACACTTTTTATTTATATCAAAATAAAAAGTGCTTTTATATTTTATTCTTTTATTATCGTGCTGCAAAAGTACTTTAACATGTGAGCGTTTGGATCTAAACTGTATGAGATCATGTCACACTGAACAATTCCACCAAGACACTGTAATCTTACAGGTGCACTATGGAACTTTTCTGGTGGTGAGTGTTGTGGCATAAACTGAAGTGGCAGAGAGATGGAAAAAGAGGCAGGAAGCTGCAATTCTGAAATAGGAGAATTTTACTTACATCAGGACAAATTCAGCACCCAGAGACATGAATCCTCAGGACACTTTGACCGTGTTGTCCATTCCAGTCGACTGCAGTCCACCCTGGCTATGCTTCTGATGTAAGGAGAATTTAGAAAGGACCAGGTGTCAGTCCCAGATAAATCTGCCCCGTGTTGCAGTATAAGAAAATTGAGGATCTCGTTTTGGACACTCAGTGATGTTGCTGCCTGTTTCGACCTTTTATTGCAAAAGGGAGAAGCTCTAATCACCTGTTTCTCACCTGCTTTAATAAAGCCTTTGAGTTTTGAAGAGCTGGATGTGGTGAGGTGGAGTTTGTCGCCATCCTCTTCTGTTCTTCATCTGAGGCCAGGCTCTGGACTGTGTCTGCCTTGAGTCGAGGAGGTCCTGCAGCACAGAGAATACACTGGCTCCTCTCCTACTCAGATATTTCTGTTTGCCTGCAAGGACAGTATGTCATAAATGGCTCTGATGCTGAAACTTATCCTGTTGGATTCCGTGTTCCAAAATTATCCCATTTCATCCACTGTTCTGTTTGCTCCTGACTAACTTCCCTGGCTCTCCTGGTTCTCCCTCTTACCTTCGAATTTCCTCCACCACCATGTGACTCTGATGGAGAAACTTTTCCCCAGGTAGGAGCCATCAGCTTCAGGCCAAACCATTACAGCCTGTCCACAGTGGACGGGGAGCTGCAGGTGGATTTCACAGACACTGTGTTAAACACAGAGGACAACTCGGCTTTTCTAAAGATGCATCTTTATGTGTCAATGCTAATGCTAACTTCATTAAAATGTTAAATCTAACATAACTAATAATTAATTTGATCTATTTTAAGGTGTATATAATTCAAGTCTGCAGCGTTAATTAAATATGTATTATGCTCCATAATTAGCATTAGCACTGACACTCTATGACATACCTGTGCAAACAAAAAGTATCCTAGAGGGAAGTTTGCCGCATTTGTAAAGTGTTTAACACACAGGGCAAATCCACCACAGCTCAGTGTGAACCGTGTGATCTGTCAGGAGGTATTGATTTTAGTGTGACTCAGCACAAACCTCACAGGGACAGAAGAGGAGCTCACTGACCCTCCCTCTGACGGGCAGTAAACAGCTTCTGTTGTGCACTGAGCCTATAGCATCTCCATGGAGACCAGCAGCTTTAATTGTGTATAGTGAAGCTTTCAAATGGCAGGTCAGCTCAAATTGTATGGAAGAATAACAATACGTTGTTTTGTAGACAATGAATACCTCCCAGAGTGCAGCTGTACAAAAAGCACTTTTTATCAGCAACTTTTGAAAACTTTTAGAGACCTACACAGAGTTACAATTTCACTTCTCAGTTACTTCAAAAGTGCTCCTACAAAACAGAAGGAGTTTGCAGTTTTACTTTTTCCGCTCTGTAATCTCTGAACGAGGTAAACACTGTGAAATGGAAGACTCTGTTTTAGCTTAAAAACAAGAGTCCGCCCTGTGTACTGGAGTCTGTCACTTATCAAAGGCCTATTACAGCCACTCAAGCAGGACACACTATACCCCTATGGATGTGCCGTATTATTGCAGTTTGAAGCTTAGAAGAGTTTAGAGCAGTTTTGTGAGAGCGGAGGAGAGCGTCGGTGAACATTAGTGAGGACAGGAAGGAGGAAGTGCTGGGAGCAGATGTGTGGCCTGGGATTTATCACATTGTGGATTCAAATGTGTCACTTCACCAAAATCAGGTCCCCGTGATGGAATTTCATCATGAATGGATCAAAAACACAAGCTGAAGTTCAGATCTGATCTAAAATAGGTTCATGTTAATGTTTAGGCAAGTAATTACTATATGGTTAAAGGTCCATCACCTGCTTTTCTCCATGGAGATGTTGCCTGGAACATTGATGAACAAGATGGATACGTTCCAGACCAAGCGACATAATTTTCCCGGAGATAAGAAGGTGAGGGACCCATTAAGATTCCAAATAATTAAATTTAGAATAAAATTTAATTCCACGTTTAAAAAGACCATGTAAACACTTCTTTCCTAATGATTATTTGGAATTAAACTCTTTCGGAATTAAACTTTATTTTGATTTAAGTGGGTGGTTTATTACAATTTTAAACGCGATTTAATTTATTCATGTAAACTTTTATTGCACTTAAAAATAATCCCGGTCGTTCATGCTCGTCGGGTTGCCTTCTGACGCAATGACACTCTGCAAAAAGGCTCCAGGAGCAAACTTTGGACTCGAACAGAAACTATTTTTCTAATAAGTGCTGTGGAAGAACTACAGGTAATGAAAAGAGCAGAGGCAGAAAACAACAGAAGCTGATTATGAGTTTTCTTCTGTCGATGTAAATACGTTTGTGTCTCCTGAGGGAATAAAGCCGATTTAACGTGTTTTCCATGTAAATCTGAATTCGCAATTATTATTTAGATGTTAACAAGAAGGAGAAAAAATTAAATCCGATCTATTTAATTTGGAATTAAAAACATCATTTAAACGCAAACCACACACATCTTTAGGACTTCTCGGAAGATCCAAGCTTTTTGGTTGGATATCGTCAAATTGCTTCAAAAAGTCCTGGGATACAGCATTCCCAATGAATGCACCGTTGTAACTGGGAAACATGGCAGATAAAGTACAAAAGGACCTTTACCTGACAAAGATTCTGCTGACTGTGGATAGAAAGGCAATCACACAAATCTGGTTTTACCCGGTTGCTCCAAATCAACAATGATGGACAAACATTATGGAAAAGTTAACATATTACATCAGATTGAAGGTCTCAAAATTCATGAAGCTCTGGGAAAAGTAGATTACCGTATTTTTCAGACTATAAGGTGCATCTAAAATCATTACATTTTCTCAAAAACCAACAGTGGCCTTATAATCCAGTGGCCTTATGTGTGACCTTTGGTTGTGTTTAACCTCCAACTGATTTGATGTTGTCCACATTAGTCTAATAACGTATTAGTGGGCGAGTCAGGAGGAGTAATATGTTGGCCACATATAGGGCGACTGTGCAACATACCGGTAGTTCTGCCGTGTGCTGTACAAGGACCCAAAATGCACCTGTTAAGAGACATGCACCATGCAGATTTCAGGTTTTGTATTTTAGTGTTAAAACTGAACAATGTTGAGAGGGATCCGGGCATGTTTGATGCCCAAATCACCAACTGTTAAACTTGTATTTTTGTGTTAGCTACAACTGAGAGTTATTGTAAATGACCTGAATAAAGTTCGATTTATCCGACACGCGTTTTGTTTCTCTTATTGTGCGTTATAATCTGATGCTCCTTATGTGTGGACAATGACACAACTGACATATTATTTGATACTGCGCCTTATAATCCGGTGTGCTTTATAGCCCCAAAAATACGGTATATTCAGAAGCGATAGAGACTGACCTTATACATAAAATGAGCGTGGGGTGGGCGGGGTTTGTTTGTTTTTTTGTCTTTTTAATGCAGCAAATCCTGAAATTATTCACATAAAACTGTACCAATCAGATCTAAAATGGGGCAAGTTATGGTCATATTTCAGGGTGACAAACTATTAAAATACTTCAACTTTTCTATTGTTTTATGTTGGGTTTTTTTCTCTGCTAATAAGCAAATAAAATTAAAGTTGCAAAAAAATGTTATTAATTCACACAGTCATATACTTCAACTTTTCTATTGTTTTATGTTGTTTTTTTTTTCTCTGTTAATAAGCAAATAAAAATAAAGTTGCAAAAAATTCAATAAATTCACACAGTCATATTTTACAACAGAAAAATTTTACAAAAGAAAACATTTTAAAACAGGAAAACGACGTTAGCGATTTGTGCAGAGAATTGGCCCTGACTTCTATTGTTCTTCTTTAAAGGGCAAAACTTCTGCACTGTTCAAATCAGGAAATAAAACTCTGCATTTCATATTTCTAAGTATAAACAATGAATTCAGTGGTGACGGGCTGTTGCCGACTGTTGTTTACTCCGTATTAAATAATTGGGAGCGCGAACTAGTCAGGTCCCCAAATCAAATTGGAGTTTTATAAACCTTGGGAGAAACATCGTGATAGTTTTTGTTTATTTGTTTCGCACCATTGTAAGATTACTGATTTATAATCTAGCAAAATCCTTCTTGACTCTTTCTAATAAATTGCCCAGTATTTATTATAAGACTGACTTTATAAGATCAAACTATTAGAATCTAGAAGAAAATGCTTTTCTCCGTGGAGATGTTATTGCTTTGTCTGAAATGGGAAATTTTTATCTTCATAGAGACCAAACCAGACCAATATATCAGTCAGATCTGTGGAGAGGCGACCCTGCTCAGTCAGAATGCCTGTTTTTCTAGGTATTTTTGAGCTATAAAACCACTTGTAATTGAATAAATGCAAAGTTGAGCTGTGGCATCTCCATAGAAACAAGCAAAAAATGACTTATTATTTTTGTGTATCATATATTGAAACTATAAAATGCTTTCAACGACCAAACAGACATTTTAAATCAACTGAGCGTAATTTGCATTAGGTCCTTATACTTTTATCTAGAAATATGATGGAAAAAAGAGGAATAAAGTCACAAAATAGAACGCCTATATTTCGAGCACAGACAGTGGGAGTCATCTGAACTAATTTAACGAGACAAACTGAAGATAAAAGCGAATATTTCACAGATTTTACAGGTACTACGATGCTTTGTTTTCAGTGGCGCATAAACCTTAGGAGGAAAGAAAAATAAAGAGTTTTTGGCTTGAAAAAATCTTTGTGATTGTCCAAGGATGGATCCAATGACACATACTCGCATATTCTCACAGATCTGATAACCACGGTAGAGCTGTGTGAAGTGTGTGTGTGTGTGTGTGTGTGTGTGTGTGTGTGCGCGTAGAACCGCACGCTCCAGCTGCAGAACACTTTCATTTGCCACAATGTCTTTCAGAAAAGACCTTCAAAAACCAAAAGCCCGAGCAAATGTGTGTTTCATATTTCTTCAAGTGTAAGATAAAGTAATTTGACTTAATTATGCAGAGGAAGAAAGAGTTGGTGCAGGTTTATTCAGTATTTATGGACCGACTCATTTCTTTCAGCTTGATGTGAGCAGTGCAAACACTAAATGCATATATATGTTCAGAATTTGAAGTGTATTTCCATATAGTTACCCTCTTTTTTTGGTATTCAGAGTAGATTTTCCTAATATCTAAAGGGAACACTGAGACACGAGTGACTTGACTTGTCTCGAGTCAGATTTGAGTCACAATTTTGGGACTCACTTGATAAACGAGAGTTGCACGTGCTTTACTGACTTGAAACTTAACTTTAACTTGGGGCTTTTACAGGCAAATTAGTTTTGGAACAAAACAGTCTGGGAAGATGCAGCACATTTGTATGCAAATGAGCCATGTGCTCCTCTTAAGTTTCCCTTTTCCAAACGCAGCGCTTCAAATGAACAGGCTTACAGCAGGGAAGACACGCACAAGTGCGCTAGCATGTGGCAGAAGCAGGCTCCTCGCAAACAAACGGTAAAAGGTAAAACCGCAATTAATCCACTCCTTGTATATTAAAGTTCACAGTTCACAATTCATGCTCTCACTCTATACCGTATTTTTGGGGCTATAAAGCACGCTGGATTATAAGTCGCAGTATCAAATAATATGTCAGTTGTGTCATTGTCCACACATAAGGAGCATCGAATTATAAGGCACAATAAGAGAAACAAAACGCGTGTCGGATAAATGGAACTTTATTCAGGTCAATCGGCTCAAAAAGGGACAAAAATTATTATACATTTATGACTATGATTATTAGTATTATTATTTTTTATTTATTTAATTATTTATTTGGTAAAGGGTCACTAATTAATTGCTAGAAGGGGTAGGGGAAAAAAACAAAGAGGTAGACTATAATAGGTACTGCCTATTATAATATAAAATATAACAGAGATGCAATGGAGATCTATGTAAATGTATGAATATGTATGTATGTATTTGAATATGTAGATATGGGTTTATATGTGTTAATATGTACATATCTGTGCGTGTGTATATATGTATGTGTATGTGGGTATACACATGCAGGTACACATGTGTGGGGGTGCATGCATGTTCACACACGTATACATGTAGGGGCACAGTTGTTAGCACACATGCACATGAATATAAAAGGTAGCTGTGTGTATACATATATGGTATATATGAATGTTTGCATGTATATATGTATGCATGTATGTACCTATGTATGTATGGCTAAATGGATTTTTTTTTCCCTTCAAAACAGGGCCCACAAATCCCTACAAATGGCCTTGGCTGTTACACTGTGGCAGAGGAGCTGTAGCGGGGGGGCGCACTGATAATATGTGCAGTATTATCACATTATAGCAGCGCCACCTACAGGCCCTGCTCACAGACCCCTGCCTCTCCACCAGCCCCTTCCTCTCACTAATGTCATTTACACTCATTTAGAGCAGTTTGTGAAGGACGAGTCTCCGGTCACCTATGGCTCTCCTCCAGATCACGCTGGGAGAATTACCGACTGGGGACACCAGATATGCTAAATTAAAAAGTGATACACACACGAGTTAAGGTGAGGGGAAATAATGTGAAACATAAAAGAGATAAGAGCTCATAGTAAATAAAGCTCCTAGATTATGTAAAATGTTTGTAAAATGCAGGATACAGGACTACATCCATACCATATTCCATAGAACTCATGTAACAGATAATACTCCCTACAACTGTAATACAACTCACCCTTATGTAACAGATAATACTCCCTACAACTGTACAACAACTCACCCTTATGTAACAGATAATACTCCCTACAACTGTACAACAACTCACCCTTATGTAACAGATAATACTCCCTACAACTGTACAACAACTCACCCTTATGTAACAGATAATACTCCCTACAACTGTACAACAACTCACCCTTATGTAACAGATAATACTCCCTACAACTGTACAACAACTCACCCTTATGTAACAGATAATACTCCCAGCAACTGTACAACAACTCACCCTTATGTAACAGATAATACTCCCAGCAACTGTACAACAACTCACCCTTATGTAACAGATAATACTCCCACTACTAAAGGAAAAAAAAAAAAAAAAAGTTTATAAGACGTACAGGAAATCACTACATTTGTTCATTTCATCAAATTAACTTTAAGCTTGTAAACTTTGAAACTCAAATTGGCATTTATCATAAAAAAATGAATTTGTTCCCCTTTGAAAGCACAAATCATCTTATTTCCTCCATGAGTAATTATCAGAATAGTATTAACAATTCATCCTGACAGATTTTATCAACAGTAAACAGTATCCCGGTATGTGGTCACCGGGATAACCATAAACTTTTGGACATTTATTTCTCATTTCCAGTGCAGTTCATTGACACTCACAAGACTTTTGGGGCATCGTTAGTTTCTGGATCTGGTTAAATTACAAAATTACAAAACATTTATTTCAAATTTACCTCTTGTGGTTTTAATTTGTTTGCGCTCAGCTAGCAAGATGGCCGCAAGAGGAAGAACAAAGAGAAGAAGAACATTGTAGAGGACTCTGGTGTACTGCCATGTAGCGGCGAAACTGGGGATCGCACTTGAATTTGGTTTAAAAAGCGCAAATGTTTGGACTTTATTGGGGCAAAATGGACAGGGTTATGACCACAACAAAAACAGTGCATGAAAGTGCTGTGGCTCTGCTGAACAGTCAATTTAAATTAAAAAAAAAAATGCCCCGATTGATGTACTTACAAAGGTGCGGTTTATTGTGCAGAAAAAAAAATTTGCAGATCACATAAACGCCTCAACTTACGACCATTTAAACAGAAAACATGGTTGTGGTCCGAGTACAAATATGAGGCGTCGGCGGCACAAACTCCGACAAATGAGCTGCTTCAGGAAGAAAATGAGTCCACTAAAATTTACAGAAAATAAACGTTGCTTTTGGGGCGAATACTGTTACGCGATTAATTGAGATGAATGAATTACAAAGCCTGTAATTAATTAGATACATTTTTTAATCAAGTATTGTTCCATGAGTTGTTTCCCCTTCTCATTTACCATTTTGAAGCGGTATTAATAGTGATATTTATTCTCCTGTATTAAATGCTTCGATCAAGCCCTGTTTTCACCTCCACTCTGTTCTGCAATGACTTTGTTCGCAGATTTTACTTTCTTAATCAGCGATACACGTGATTTGGAGGCATGTGGTCGTTTTTTAGAGGAAAAAAGTCCTCATTAGCTTGATTTGCAGGTGTCCATAGGAGGTGCAGACAACTCTTTTAACCGTTATCTTTGCCGTGGTGATGTTTGCGGCGAGAAATAAGTGAACTCGATTCTTTTATTAAGCTGTTTTAGAACAATATTGCAAAACAAACTCTAACGTAATGACCCACGGGTGTCATTATAACTATATAGCAGACTCAAGCACAATATGTCGTCTTTAAAAATAATAGAATTCTGTTCGCAATTTAAACAAATCTAGCAGAATTCACATTCAGATTGCAATTTCAATTCAACTGTGATTCATCTTCTCACCGATATCGAAAGGAGCTATTACCTGTTGATCAATTCAGAGAACGACACATTTCATTATTTGCTCGTTAGCTGAAAAATCAAAGCAAAAAACATGTTTGTCGGTCTGCAACTTCAAAATGGGGTTGTTCAAACACCTAGTGAACAAAAAAAGGGACACCGAAGACGCACAAAATCACATAAATAACATAAACGACGTACAACAGTCAGCGAAAGAGAAAAAACTTCCGTATACTTAACCAAATAAACTAAAGGAGAGTGATGCTGTTATAGGCATTTCCTGTAGATGTTGTAGGTTTTAGTTGCTTTTTTTAGTTTTTGACCTGGTTATTGTTCGGAAATATTGTTGCATTTCGTTATTCTAATGTTGACCGCTTTATTTTGAGTCCGTTTTGTTTTGTGTTGCGTGATCAGAGTTTGAATGAGGAGACAGAAATCTTTGGGAACGCCGAAGAAGAACAGGATGCTGACAGGAAGTGAGCGCGAGGGCGTTCCCGGCTCCATCGACTCTGGCTCCATCCCTCAAACGCCTCATTTAGTTCATATTAACTCGCTCTGCATATTATTTGTTGTTGTTATTTCGCTATTTTGTCCGTAAATCGGTCAACCGAATACGGAATCCATAACCGCCGGCCTCGCTGAGCTTCATTTGACTGGACACTTCCTTAGTCCACTTTTTAACACGGTCTAGAGTTGCGTTTTTACAATGCATCGACTGTAACGTGCAGCTCGGCGTATATTTCCTCATCTCCTTTTAATCTCTTCTTAGCACGTAACATCATTTTCTCTGAAGGATGATTAAGCTGTTTATGTGCATGAGACACACACACACACACACACACAAACACACACACACAGCGCCGTCATCAAGCTAGTTTTATACCCCCCATTACCCCCGCCACACGCCCTGCACCCAGTCAATACATTGCTTGATCTTGATTGCATTTAGTGTCACAATAGACCGATAATTAAAAACATAAAACTTTCAAAACACAATTTAACACCGGCTTATTTGTGCAAAGTATTAAATATTCACTACATCACTGTGAAAAAAGAGCGCGTACAACTTTGAAAACATTTAAAGGGTCATGTATTAATAAGCAAGATGGTGTGAGTGTGAGCTTTAAGCCCTGTTATAATGTCGGTCCTTCTCAAAAATATAACCTCCAGATGAGTTTATTTCATTCACCTGTTTGAAGGATTCTAGTGAAGGTGTATGAAGTTGAAAAACACGGTGGAGCACTTCTGATATTACCACATGACATCACAGGGTGGAACAGAGCGTTTTCTGTTTGAGAGAAGAACTCAGCCTTAATGTGCAGGATTTGCCTCTTAAACATTAAATAAAACACAACTCCAGGTACGTTTTTGATGGGGAAACAACATAGATCATAAAAAATCTTAATATAGGTTATTTACTGGCCAGGCTGCTGATTAGAGCAGTGAACCTGCGGGTCTCCAAAAGTAGACGTGGAAATATGCAGCTCAATGGGACACATGAACTACTAAGGTCATCCAAATCCAAATAAACTGAAGCCTAAAGACAAAGTAACTATGGCTTTTCATTTGAACCCTTCTCCATCTGTTCAGACTGTTCAAAGTGCCCCTGTTCAAAGTGGCCCTGTCGGCCCTGTCGGCCCTTTTGGCCCTGTCGGCCCCTTGTGTTCCTCTTTGTCTGGGGCTGGGTCCTGGAGGCTGGAGTCTGTATTCATGGTCAGTGTAGTGCTGAAAACGCCTGCCCTGCAGTCCTTTTAAAATCTTAAGTGAGATAATGAGTTAATAAATGCACTCATGAGTGTGTTTATCTTGGTTTAATTATATTTTCACTGTTAATCACTGTTATTTCAAGTAGAATAAGTCATGCATTAGTTATTTGCTACGTGTGCAGAATCATTTCTGAACATGATGTTGTACAGTCTCCTCATGCCTGAGGCACAGATGCCAGTGGCCCATTCTCTTCCATCTGCAGCAGCATTTTATTAGCCGAGAGAAAATACTTGATTGTTTTAAGAAAAACAAGACATTCTACACTTATTCCATTAGAAGTATTATCACATCATTAAAATGAATACTTTGCAGAGCGTCCTCTTCTCATTCACCCTCTGAGTTGTATTTGGAGTGACTCATGTATGTTTGAGGATCTTTAATCACTTATTTTCAAGACACCAACCCTAGTTTTATTCCTGATTATGTTTTGTCCAATACTTTTTCCAACAAATAAATCAACCTATATATAGCTGAACCTACACAGTCCAGTCATTGAACTAATATACCAATATACCCACAAAATAAAATGAGTCAAATCATTCATGGCAAATACAAAAGCACTTCAGACAAAAGCAATTTGTTCATTGTGTCTTACACAAATGTGTCTTACACAAATGTGTCTTACACAAATGTGTCTTACACAAATGTGTCTTACACAAATGTGTCTTACACAAATGCAGCTTTTTCATATTATGTTTACAGAAAATACATAGAAAATCTACAAAGTGATACTTGAACTCAAATATGTGTAACTTTTCTGCTGAAGTTTGAATCATATTTATTTATTTATATTTGTATTTGTGAATGTAATAAAATAGTTTAAAACATGATTTTTGCATCTTAAAAAATAAGCCTACCATCTGTTTTATTGAGGGTAAAAAAAAACATTCTGTTGAATATACTCCAGAGTACAGACTTCATGTTCTACTACACATGTCTCCTGCACAGAGAGCTGCTGTCCTGTCTGGTGTCATGTCAGTGTCTTGTAGATTTCAGCAGATTTCAGGCTCTTCTAGGGCAGGGCGAGGTATATGGATCAGGACTGAGTGGATGCCCGAATACTAAAGTTTGAGACATTTCTTCTTGTCATTTACACGCTCACCTGCATTTAATGCTTACAGGTCATGAAGGCATAGCCCCCTCACTAATGTTCATTTAGCATCATGAACTGTTTTAGTGCGCTAACAGTGCTAGTTAACAAAGCAAATTCATGTTAACCACACAGACAACATTGCATTACATACTTATATTGAGGCACATTTTATTCCTCCTTCATTGAAATTATGATAACATTCTTCTTTACTTGTTGGTCCATTTTTATTAGTGTCCTGAACCACAGCCTGAAGAACATGACCGTAAAATCATGGCGGCCTGACCCCTCTCAGAGCTGTTGGAGGACTTTAGGGGACTGCTCTCACCCTCTCCAGTCACTTTGATTGGCTTCTTCTGGGCACATCTCCATTGTCCAGTCATCAGGACCTACAGGAGAAGGGCTGTGCAGCTCCCTCCTGTACAGTAGTGTGCCCCCTAGTGCTCATCATGCAGCTAATCAATTCCAGCACCTTTTCTTCTATTGTATTTATGTCAGTGAGTGTGTTTTCTGTGTGAGTGGAGGACAGCTCCTCTGAGTGCCTTTTAATTGCTCCTCAGGGACAAATTAATAAAGTTCCTTGAACTGAATTCTTCAGACTAATTGGAGAATCTGTGACAAAGTGAAAGTGAACTGTTTGCTGTCACTGGATGAATCAGCTTGTTCTTAGCAGGACCGGCCCTTGGCATAAACAAACTAAGCGAATGTTTAGAGCCACAAGCACCAGAGAGGCCAAATCCTCAGACAGAACAGAACAGAAAATGTAGAAATGAAGCTGAAGGATGGAATAAGGGAAAAAGAGCCCAGGATAAAGGTGATGGAGTTATTGTGCGAGCGTGAACAGCACCACTGACATATCGCTACAGCAAATAGGGGGCAGTGTTTTCATGCATATGATTGATTTGAATGATATTTATTGACTTCATTGAATTACTTTATTTCTATTTTTTATTACATTTTACTTGCATATACTTCCCCCCTCTTTGCTATTATAATATATTGTGATGTGGACTTTACTATTCATCTACTTTATCTCCAAACCTCAAAATGCTCTGTTGCACCTTGTGAGGTCATGAAGCAGTAGTTTTCAAGTTACCAGCTACTTTTGACCTTTAGTACAGTAGAGATCAGCAATTCCAGGTCTTAAATTATCCAAATGATTTCAATGAAGGTGTATGGAGTTTAAAAACACAGCAGAGCACTTCCTGTATTATCACAAAACTACAGTTATGTCTTTGATATAATATGGCATTTGATTTAATATGGCAATTCAAACTGTATTTTTAATGCAAGTAAAAACTAAAAAAATCCTTTAACTTTTGCAATGGTTTTGGACGAACCTAATGTAGCGTTTTTCATATCGACACCTTCCTAAAATAATCGCATAAGTCATTTTTTTCAGGTTTTTCAGGAAACACAAAAAACTCCCCCCAAAATTAGGAGGACATGAGTGATGCAAAAAAGTAAACTTAGGCAAAAAGTGACTTAGGCAATTATTTTAGGAAGGTGGCGATATGTGAATTCAGTGTCTGTTTTTAAAAATCAGCCTCCGGTGCAAAGTCCTGCAAAGTTCAAATCGATGAAAATGTACATCCAGTGTGAAAGTGGCACTTCTGAATCTACCGTTAAGCCCGTGATGATAGGCAGACCTCCCACTGAAGCTTGCCCTTTTCCGTGAGCCCTCGATCACTCCTTGCATTTTTAATTGTTGATTACAGTTTGACTTTTGCTATATTAACTTGCGGCTGCCAGACATTAAGTTCACGAGACACGTCTTGTTTGTGTGCACTGTGGGCGTCAATAAACCTTTTCAAGTCGGGAGAATGCCCAAGAGCCAAGTGTTATTAAAATATAAATATGCCAACTGATATGGCAGAAACAAAACAATGGGCCCATCCATATTTCATGCTCCATTTGCATTTTAAATATAATCTACGGGAGTCTACGTTTAGTCCTCGTTATATTTAAAACACTTGGAAAGCCAAATACATTATGATGATGAATAGGTAGTGCTGTAAAACCAACAAGAGTTTTGACCCGCCATAGTTTATTTTTTTTATTATTTAACACTGTGGTATTTGATTTAACTTGTCTTAAAAACATGAAAAACGCAACCAATACATCAGGGTGGTCCAAAAAAACTTTTTTTTTCGATTCTCTCGATTAGAATTCTGAATTTGGTTCCATTTCTGGCCAAAATATTTAGGTCAAAATGTTGCGTAAATTAATTAATAATAAAATAGCTAAATAATAAAGGCATATTTATTTATTTATTTATTTAT
>KN487562.1:2714-21792 GCA_000787155.1 Scartelaos histophorus | reverse complement strand
TGTGCATCATTTCTGTTTTCTCAGAGTGTCTTATTTTTGTTGTCTACAGCTATGATGGAGAGGCAGCCACATTTTCCGACCCAGGGCTGGTTTATTGGCCTTGTAAGCGCCATTGCCCTACTGCTGCTGATACTGCTGATTTTGTGCTTTATCAAGAGAAGCAAAGGAGGGAAGTACTCAGGTAAGTGCAACTTAGCAAATGGCGATTTCTCTTTTTTACTACTTCCACTACTATCACCACTAATGCTACCCATCTTAATGTAAGATTAAGTGATGTAAGACATTTTCATACATTGTATTTTAGAATGAGATATTTTGCAAATAATAATATCCTTCAATCATTCCTTTAAAATCAGTGATTGTGTAAGAATCATAACTTATAACGCACAATTTTGTTGATGCATTCAGAACTCTGTTGTCTGGCCTTGATACAGGCTCAGGAGCCAAGCTGTTACAAGAAAGTGCTGCAGTAAACACCATTATTCCTCAAGCAGACTGTAAAATAAGGCTGCCTCAAATGTCCACCCACTAAACCACAGTTTAAAATATTCATGATCCATATATTTAGTCACGCATCCATTTACATTTTGTAAAGTGAGATCTCTCTTTACTATGATAAAAACTATGCAGACATAATCAGACTTGGACAAGAAACTTTTGACCAATGTTTGACAACATTCTGAACAAGTAAGAAT
Organism: Scartelaos histophorus; assembly: GCA_000787155.1. Classification (NCBI taxonomy): domain Eukaryota; kingdom Metazoa; phylum Chordata; class Actinopteri; order Gobiiformes; family Gobiidae; genus Scartelaos; species Scartelaos histophorus. Next base: position 21,097 of record KN487562.1, on the reverse strand, counting down.
TACCCTGTATCAAGATAATTAGATATCTTGCATTTCATTGTGACACTAGTGGAGAAATGTGGAGGGAAACAGTGATCTTTCTAGATGGATAACATTGTCACTTACCGTTATCTGGCAGTGTGGCAGGCTGTCATTATCGATGTCTCAAACAGTGGTTCAGAGAGTTACATAGCTGCGATCTCACTGATAATGAATTCCAATAATCCCTCTACTTCACAGTCAAAGATAAAGAGGAGGGACCGCTGGACTCTGAGGCAAGACCCATGAAAGATGAAACATTTGGAGAGTACAGGTTTGTCATCCCCTCACACACACATTATTAACAGTCATTATGCAAATCCTAACACTTCCCATAGTTCCATAGCACACTTTAGTTTAATCTTTTGTGTTGCTTTTGTTGTTCCTCTTCCTCTGCCTGCTCCTGCTATGCAGATCTCTAGAAAGGTATGCTGTGATGTGACTTGCAATTCATTCCAAACCTACTTGTTTAATAGCCCTTGCAAATGCCTACTCACCATTTAAATGAAAAACATCAGATCTAACAATGTGTTTTTCAAATTCAGACTATTCATTTTTCATATATTATCTTTATGTGTTTGTTTCAGTGAATCATCTGCCTCCTTCTAAGCCTTCTTCAACATCTTTTCTTCATCACCTAAATAACATCATGTCTTCTTTCATCATCGTCTTTGGTCCTCCCTTGTACACATTCAAACCATCTCCGTCAGGCCTCTGTGACTCTCTGTGACTCTCTAAACATCCAACATGAGCTGTCCCTCTGATGTGCTCATTTCTAATCCATCCTCTTCACCCTTTTCAGCTTTGCTTTTCTTCAGTACCTCTTTTTCCTACATTGCTGGTTTAATCTCTCTTGTACTACATCTCACTTACCATTGTGACACTTTTCTATGGAAGCTAATATAGTTTGATGTTGAGGAACTGCATAATACTTACAATAATATACTAATTCAGAAGTATCCTATGTAGTGATCTGGAGGAGAAACGTACAGCCAGTCAGCCCTCCTTATGCGAGAAGAGCAAACTGTGCAGTCAAGACAACTTGGACTTCAATGGCAGCAGCGCCATCACCACAGAGATGAACCTGGACGAATCTTTGGTGAGCCAGTTTAGCCGGCCCAGCGATGTACCAGGCACCAACCTCCAGACCACCAACGGCCTCAACAACGCAGTCACCTTTCTGGATTAGGCCCCTCCCAAACCTAAACACAATGAACCATCAGACCAAAACATGTCAACACATATGTGCCCATACGTTTCCCTGCATTGGCGATGAACACACAATCAATTTAAACAACTACTCAGATGGCTGTACTCTGAGGGACTGGAATATTTTGACCAAAGGAGTGTCCAAAGTAGCGGACAATATCATTTACAAGCTTGACCTAAAGCCACTTGAGGATGCCGTTTGGCCCTCCTTGTCCTATCACATCTTTTCATTGTCATCTGTCTTCGTCTCAAGCAGTTCGGTGGGTAAAAGGGACGTTAATTTGAGGTAGAATTTGAACAGATGGCTCCAATGTGTGGTCTTACAATAATGCAGTAAGCTGAATGTGGGGAAACAAACAGCAGACATAGCTGTAATTTTGTGTTTTTTTATTTCTTTGTATTATGTATGGACTTATTGTGTAAAATGCCATTTGTTTTTATTTATATACTTTTGTATTGAATTATTGTTTCTATACATTTGAATCTTGATCAAATCTAATCATTGGAACACCCATATTAAGCCAAGTTTCTTACTGTATTGGATGCATAAGGGGGAACTTGCTGTGAAAACACTTAGTAGCACCTGGTGTACATACTGCATTGACATGTATCTATTTAGCCATATGACAGTATTACATATATGTAAACATGCTCCCCATATGTTCCTGTGCCTGCTGGGTTTGCATAGAGCACCAGATTGATGCCATTATATTCTCTTGCCTTCCCACCAGAAGTGTAATGGCTTTGTTGGAAACAATGATAATGTGTTAATTGTGTGGACACCTGTGTGTAACTTTCTGTATGTCTCTGTCTGCATTGTATTAAATCACTATTGTCTTTAACACACAACCTTTCCATACCTGTCCATCTCAAAGCTTTAGTTGGAGCAGTACTTGTGTATTTTGAATACCGATGGGAGTGGCGTCCACTCTCAGGTCATACTTTGAATCCTCCATTGATGCACGCTGCAGACAGGCTTTATGTGAGCTCAAGTTTGAATGTATTCTTGATAGAGACACTGTATTTACACATACAAAAAAGTCCAGGAAATCCAGTTTGGTTTGCAACTGAATGTAAATACACCCTTAAAACTGTTTTGATGAATTTGATATGAAAAAAGCGACTTTATTTAAAATGTTGCAAGTTCTGATGTTGCTTATTTGTACTTATGCAATGAACATTTCCTTTTGACAAATCATTTGGCTCTTTTTAGCAAAAATAGTTCATAGTTAAAAACAAGAAAAATGTTTAAGACACAACTTACTCTGTAAATGTTTGCAAATTTGAAATTCTGAAAAAAAAAAAGTCATCATTAATGTCATTTAGTGATAGTCGTAGTTACATTACAATGATTTCTACCTGCCCATAACAGCCACCTAGCAATGCATTGCGGTGCAGTGAATATCTGTGGAGATTTTGTCTGATGCAGTTGTGAGATGAGGGATGCAGCTAGCAGTTTGTGCAGACCGCAGGGAGTATATCACATTCAACCTTAATATCTCCTGATGCTGTCATCAGCTGAAATATTTGTGATGTCCTACGGTTGCTTGAATATACCATATATGCTCCCTGGTGTGGTTGCACAAACACACTCAGGACATTTAAGCTTTTTAAAGTCTATTTTCATACAGGAGCAATGAATGCAAAATACGCCAATACTATTGACTATCTGCTGCTAAACATCTGTGTTTGTCAGTGTTCAGGCAAATGTTAGCTTTGAATGAAGGAGCAGTTAACACACAGATACTCACTCGCCTGCCACTCACCCTTTTGCTTTCATATTTTTTAGGAGAAATGCGGGGCTTTGCTTTAAACCTGTGTTTTTTTCCCTTTTTATAGTGAAAACTTAAAATGTGAGCAGGTTTTGTTGGAGCGCTTTTTCACAACTCAAAAGCTGCAGACCATGTTAAACAATGATGTCTGAGTAGGAAGGGAAATTGTTAGTGGGCGAGGGTTCAAGAGCTGCGTAAATGTCACTGCAGCGTGGACATGTCCTTGTTTGTGCTGTGTGGAATGCACTACCAGCACACTGATGGTATCTTATGGTGACAGACTGGACATTGGGGGTTATGTGACTGTAACTGCATTATGACTCAACCACTGTATCTGGATATATGGCTGAAAATAAAGAAGATGGAACAATCTCAAGAAAAGAGTATTTTTTCTATCATAGTGTTGTTCATAATTATCTTGCAGTGGAGCCGTGGAGACATGTAGGAAAATGTGTAGGCAAATATGACATGTCAAGCTATTTTTCATTTGCATTTGAAAATAGTGGCTTGTTCACAAGGCCAAATACAGTATGTCCATTATGTGAGATCAGATCAGCGAGAGCTTGTTTTGAACTGACAAAAATAGTCCTTTGTTGGTTTGTTGGTGTATAAGGTTTTGTCCAAATACTCCTGCCTAGGAACAGAAAAAACAAAGGTATCAATCAGTTTAGTAAATACTAAGCAGCTTTGGTAAAACAAGATCCTCATTAGTGCAAGCTTACTGTATCTGCTGCTCTTTAGCCAACTGCCTGTTGTACAGGTCCATTTCTGCCCTCTTTTGTCTCCTTTGTTCTGCCATCCTTTGCTCCTCTTCCTCCTCAGCCTGAGAAGACTTCAGCAGATGCAGGCCAAAAGATATACGCAAACTCCTCTCTTTATCTTGTTGTTTCTAAAAAGAACAAGAAGCAAAAAGTGTGTGTGATCTCATAACTCATAAAAATATTTAAATTAATTTATTAAATATTTAGTGAAATGGTGAAAAGAGGGTGGAAAATAATAATCAAAATTAATAAAGATACTTTTCTTTTTTCATGTTTGCCTCAAGCCCTGGTCTAGCACACCTTTGAAGGAGAGGTGATTGATCGTGCTTTTGCCCACTGCTGCAGAATGTGCCTTGAATCCTTCCCAGGGTCTCACCTGTTTCTCTGCACACTGCATCTCTCTCTCCTTGTGGATGGCACTGAGCTGTGCGGGGCTCATCCCTTTCCACCTGTCAGCCAGGACCCCGGGCGGCCTGCCTCCTCCTGGCCTCTCTCCTGCCTCTGCACGCTCCATCATCATGTCAGACGTCACCGTGTGCCACATCTCTGCTAGATTCTCCCTTTCCTCTTGTCTGCGCTCTTCTCTCTTTCTTTCAGCCTGCTCTGTGGCCTGTGGGGAGCATGATTCATAATATCATATTACTACTACATACAGTGTGTGGTTACATCAAGCTAGCGTATGTTGATTGTCCTCTGGAGGAATCCACTCAGTTACTCCTATTTGTTTGGGCAACAGGCATGTTATGTTGTTATTTGAAAACAACGCTGCGTGGAGGATTTCACTGAAACATCTCTATGGAGGCTTCACTGGAGGGTATTCTGGTGATTGAGAATACACGTAAACGTTGGCTTTTAGAGTACACTTGATCATGCATACATCAAAACAGTTAAACCATCTACTATTGTGTAGTTTTGTACAGACCATGCTGTCCCCAGGTGTGTGTGTGTGTGTGTGTGTCTGCATCACTTAACATTTTCAATTACTAATTTTAATTTGGAAATCTCTGTTGGAGCAGCTGGCACTCCCCTTGGACTTGGTGTGTTAAGTGTGCGTCCAAGTGTGTACCAGAGCATGGTTGTAGTTATCCAGGGCCATGCGGGATGCTCTTCTGCACTCCTCCTCTAATATGTGCATCTCACCTCGCCTGTGGTCCTCATACATCAACCCCTGACCATAGAGCGTGTCTGTAACACACATAAAGTGAGAGTTACCCACTGTTCAGACTTGCACAGGCGCGAGGTGACTCGCTCACACATAGCTGCACTTAGGGATGAGCATTCATCAATGCCACCTGGCACTAAGGGCTGTGCGTAGGAGTGTGTGATTGTTTGTGCACCAAAGCCTGAAGCATGTGTGTGATTTAGAGTTACTGCACTGTACAACATGTTAGCTCATAGTCACAATGTGTTTGTCTCCTCACCTCTGTGCTTCTCTGCCATTCGTCTCCGCTCATTGTCTTCCTTTTGTGCACTCAGATTTCTTTCTATAATTTTCATTTGTTCTTTCTGCCTTTTTTTTGCTCCTCGGTCCTCTTCCTGTGCACACAAAAATTACTAAATATGAACATTCTCCTTACACAAGCAAGCTGGGTAAAATGTAATTTATTCCACAATTTGATATTTTACTGGTTCTTTGATGGTAGCCAAGCATCTGTCTGGGTCATAAAGCATACCTCAAAGATTTGCATACTGGCAGCCCCCAGCTCACTCTCTGGAACCGAGAGCGTCAACGCCCCCATCCGGTCACTGTTGACATCTGCATCGCGGGAGTCCTCCGCCCGCTGGTAAGTGGACCAGAACCTGGTCAAATCTGAATGCATATCTGCACGCCGCTGTTTTTCACTGTTGTCCTGCTGCACAAGGGCTTCATCATGGTTCAGTCTGAGAAAATCTGACATACACATAAAAAGTGGAAAAAGGTCATGACTTATTTTCCCCTATTTCAAAGGTCTGCTGAAATTATAGAAGTAACACATGGGCTTCAAAAGTGCATCTGTGTTTACCATAAGCCTTGTCCCGTTGTCTCTCAGAGCGTTGCTGCTGTTTTCTAACCTGCACTTGTTGTTCTAGAGCCTGAAGGTCCAGGCCCATCACTCGGAGCCGGGTGTTGAAGATCCGATCCTTTCGTGCAGATTCTGCCGCTCTGCGTCTCTCCACAGCATTTTGTTCGGACTGGTTCACAGGCAAATCCACTTTGTACATAGTTAACGCTATAGCTTTTATTCACCTAAATAAAAATAAGGTTATAAATAGCTCTCTCTCTCTCTCTCTCTCTCTCTCTCTCAGCTTTTTGAACTCCGCAGGATGTCAGATTAGGAAGCAATGCGCAAATTATCAAAACATTTTAAGTATCATAAACAACAAACACTAAAAGATTGAGCGTTACCGTCGGACAAAACACCAAGGCGGTTCATCTACTTTGTGTACATTATTAGTTACTATGGCAACAGATATTAAACTTTTTTTAGGATGTAAAAAGCGAAGACCAGGTGCAAAACTATGACACCTGACGAAACAACTAGGATAAAACCAAATGAGGTTAAATAATCTAATAACAAAAAGCCTAACCAAAAAAAAAAAAAAAAAAAAAAACAAAAAAGAAAAAAAAAAAAAAAAAAAAAAAAAAAAAAAAAAAAAAAAGATAGATAGATAATAACGCGATATACTACGGGATTACGCTGCTCGCGCGCACTACTCACTTCCGGAAGTTCTGTAAAATGGCGCATTGTTTTTGCAAAGAATTGTCGCTATTTTATCGCTTCTAAAAATTCCAAACCAAACAATTAGAGTTGCGGTTTGCATGATGTTTTTTCCATTACTCTTCGAAATACTTAATATATAGATAGACTGGCACAAAAGTGCATGCATCTTTGAGGAGAATCGGCGTTTGGAAGACATCGGTAGTTAGCATTAGCTAGCAAAGAGATCAAAATTGATACACACCTTCTTCGGACCAATACTTAAGCAATATGGGGTACTTAAAGCTTATAGAAATAGAGAATTTCAAATCATACAAGGGTAGGCAGATTATCGGGCCCTTCCACAAGTTCACAGCGATCATCGGACCCAATGGATCTGGTATGTTGTCAGAATTTACATTTCACTGTTAGCAGTGACTATTGCTAAAAGATACCGCTAACTGTAAACAGTAGAGCATGTTGCTTTGACTTCAATTTCTGCCGACGTTTTATATGATAATGTTTCATATACTTTTCTGATAGTCGCTATATATTTCTCTTGATACCACATATGTGTATGTGGTTGTTTTATTCCAAATTAATGTTTGCACATGTACATTTTTTATGAATGGAGCAAACATAATTGATTTTCATTAACTGTATATTCTTTTTTTGTTTTGTTTTTTTAGGAAAGTCCAATCTTATGGATGCCATCAGCTTTGTTTTGGCAGAGAAAACCAGCAATTTGCGAGTTAAAACGCTTAAAGATCTTATCCATGGAGCACCTGTTGGAAAACCAGCTGCTAACAGAGCTTTTGTCAGTATGGTGTATCAGGAGGATAATGGAGAGGAGCGCTCTTTTACACGAGTCATCATTGGTATGTGTTCTATCATAAATAATGTTTTGTTCTGTCAGGTCTATCTTTTTAGTTTTTTTTGTTGTTTTTTTTTTTGTTTATTTTTTTTTTTATAATGGGCACCCTATGATCTGTTATCACATTGTGTTCTCTGATGTTTGCAGGAGCTTCTTCTGAATACCGCATCAACAACAAAGTAGTTGGTCTGCCTGAATACAGTGAAGAGCTGGAAAAACTTGGAATCTTGATCAAAGCAAGAAATTTCCTTGTTTTTCAGGTATGAGTTTTTCTCAAAACTGATTCTATACTGCTGCTTTTATTTACAACCAACGCAATAATAATGGTAATCAAGACGACAGCCATAACTTTCATGCAGGCCATTTGTTGTTCATCTGTTCATATGATGGCTTTGCACATATTCTAATGAAATGTTTTGAAGGAATGTATTCACCTTTTAAAAAGCATTCACCACCATTATTTCTTTCTACTCTGTTAGGGAGCTGTTGAATCCATTGCAATGAAAAACCCTAAGGAGCGAACAGCTTTGTTTGAGGAGATCTCTCGCTCTGGAGAACTAGCACAGGAATATGACCGGAGGAAGAAGGAAATGGTGAAAGCAGAGGAGGACACCCAATTTAATTACCATCGAAAGAAAAACATTGCAGCTGAGCGCAAAGAGGCCAAACAAGAAAAGGAAGAGGTATGTTTGTACCTTCTATAATTATTTAATCTTTTTCTTTACTGATTTTGTTTTAACTTAATTTAAAATCTCATAACTCAATGTATCTTGCTAGGCTGAACGTTACCAACGTCTAAAAGATGAAGTAGCCAGAGCCAGTGTTCAGCTGCAGCTTTTTAAATTGTATCACAATGAGACAGAAATTGAGAAACTCAACAAAGAACTTGGTCAGCGCAATAAGGAGATAGATAAGGACCGCAAACGAATGGATCATGTTGAGGAGGAGCTGAAGGAAAAGAAAAAAGAACTTGGCAGGCTGATGAGAGAACAGCAGACTATTGAGAAAGAAATCAAGTAAGTTTTTTTACACTAATGTTGGGTTGATATTTTTCAATTTTTACATTTGAAATTTTGCTCTCAGGGAGAAAGACTCTGAGTTAAATCAAAAGAGGCCACAGTATATTAAGGCTAAAGAAAACACATCACACAAAATCAAGAAGCTTGAAGCAGCCCGGAAATCACTACAAAATGCCCAGAAAATGTACAAAAAGCGTAAAGCGGATATGGATGAGCTGGACAAAGAGATGAGGGCAGTCGAACTGGCAAAGCAAGATTTTGAAGAGCGGATGGAGGAGGAGGCTCAGAGCCAGGGTCAAGATTTGACACTGGAGGAAAACCAGGTTTAATTTTTATTTTTTAAGATCAAAACTTATTTATATACCTTTTATTGTCTTTCACACTTTTGTTAATATTTTTGACATTGTAGGTTAAACAGTATCATCGTCTGAAAGAGGAGGCTAGCAAACGTGCAGCTACATTGGCTCAAGAATTGGAAAAGTTTAATCGTGACCAAAAGGCGGACCAGGACCGCCTCGATCTAGAAGAGAGAAAGAAAGTGGAGACTGAGGTAAAAAATGAGCGATAGATTTGTAATTCTAAGTATGATATTTGGTAATGTACAGCAATTTACTTTTTTGTTTCTCATTAAGGCCAAAATTAAACAGAAAATCCGTGAAATTGAAGAAAACCAAAAGCGTATTGAAAAACTGGAAGACTACATTACCACCAGCAGGTATTAATTTCTAGTTCTGTGCCCAGAACTTAATATTTGCCTTAATTCATTATCTTCCGTTTTAAATTCATCTACCTGTGTCAATGCTTTTTAGGCAGTCTCTTGATGAGCAGAAACGAATGGAGGAGGAGCTGACTGAAGAGGTGGAGATGGCCAAGAGGAGGATTGATGAGATCAACATGGAGCTTAACCAGGTACTCAATATACATTGAGTGACACAAGTGCTTTGAAGATGCCATCTTTCCAGTATGATCATTAGACCTTTTTACATTGTAGTAGGAAAGTTCAAGTATGAATAACATCATAAGCGGCATTTGAAAGTGTTCAGTGATGCCATCATAACCATTTGTCAGGAGCACCATATCAGTATATGAAAGGTTTGAATCAACACATTTTTCTGTAGGTAATGGAGCAGCTAGGAGATGCCAGGATTGACAGACAAGAGAACAGCAGACAGCAACGTAAGGCTGAGATCATGGAGAGTATTAAAAGACTCTACCCTGGCTCTGTGGTAATTATTAATTCATGTTATAGTTGCTTTTCCAACTTTGTTATTATAGTGTGTTGACTAGAGAATCAAACTGTTTTTTCCTTACTAGTATGGCCGTCTGATTGACTTGTGTCAACCAACTCAGAAAAAGTATCAGATTGCTGTGACCAAAGTGTTGGGAAAGAACATGGATGCTATCATTGTTGATTCTGAAAAAACTGGCAGAGACTGTATTCAGTACATCAAGGAGCAGAGAGGAGAGCCTGAGACCTTCCTCCCACTTGATTATCTTGAGGTAGTACAACTACATAATACTACTTTTGACTGATTGATTCCTTTGTCATTGAATGAGAAAACAAACAATGAACTTCGAATCAGCAATTCCCTTTGATGAACGCAGACACAAACAAGGCTAAATAAAGTTGTCTTTGTAAAAAGGTTAAGCCAACTGACGAGAAACTGAGAGAGCTACGTGGAGCCAAGCTGGTGATTGATGTAATTCGCTATGAGCCGCCTCACATTAAGAAGGCCTTGCAGTATGCCTGCGGTAACGCTCTGGTCTGTGAGAATGTAGAAGATGCACGAAGAATTGCTTTTGGAGGGCCCTACAGACACAAGGTGTGCATCTAAGAATGGTTTTAAATTGGTTGAAGCTTTGTGGGTTTGTGTTTATTGGTCTTAATCTTTTATCTTTAGACTGTAGCCCTGGATGGTACTCTCTTCCAAAAGTCGGGTGTCATCTCTGGAGGAGCCAGCGACCTGAAGGCAAAGGCTCGCCGTTGGGATGAGAAGGCGGTGGATAAGCTGAAAGAGAAGAAGGAAAAACTGACTGATGAGCTCAAGGTACATTTGAAAGTTATATTAGTAGTCCCTCTTTGATAACCTTTATCTCAACTGATGATGATGATGATGATGATGATAAAGATGATAAATAATAATAATCCCATTGTTCTTTTTATAGGAACAAATGAAAGCTAAGAGGAAGGAGGCCGAGCTGCGCCAGGTTCAGTCTCAGGCCCATGGTTTACAAATGAGACTCAAATACTCCCAGAGCGACTTGGAGCAGACCAAAACCCGCCATCTGTCACTCAACATGCAGGTAAATGATAAAACAATCAACAGTATTCAAGTCAATAATAGGATCTTTAGGCTTTAAGCCTGTTTTTTTTTTTTCTGAGAATGATCCATGCATAGGAGCAAAGGACATGTATATATTCATCCAAGTAGCTCTACCTTTTCAATTCAGCAGTATTTTTAGGCTATTATGGTCTTCTGTGTCAGTGTGTGCAGAACTAAAGAACTTGTGTTTGCAGGAAAAATCTAAACTTGAGAGTGAGCTGGCAAATTTTGGGCCTCGAATTAACGACATAAAGAGAATCATCCAGTCACGTGAAAGAGAGATCACTGACCTGAGGGATCGGATGAATCTGGTGAGATTACCAAAAATGGAATCTCGTTTTATAAAAATCCATACATACTATTACTAACATTTTGTGCTGTAGGTAGAGGATGAGGTGTTTGTGGAGTTCTGTAAGGAGATTGGAGTGAGAAACATAAGAGAGTTTGAAGAGGAGAAGGTCAAGAGACAAAATGAAATTGCAAAGAAGCGGTGAGTGTCAGTTCTAATGAGCATTACATTATAGTGTCCATGGTCTGATGGATTAAATTTATCTTCCTCAGCCTTGAGTTTGAGACTCAAAAAACTCGTCTGGGGATCCAGTTGGACTATGAGAAAAACCAGCTGAAGGAGGACCAGGAGAAAGTCATGATGTGGGAGCAAACTGTCAAAAAGGATGAAAATGAAATTGAACGGCTGAAAAAGGTAACAATGGGACTATTATTAACACAACTTGTCAACAGTATTCATATTTTGACTAAAGTTTGAGTCAATCCTGTTTATTTTTTTCATAGGAGGAGCATAGACACATGAAAATCATTGATGAAACCATGGCCCAGCTGCAGGACCTAAAAAACCAGCATCTCACCAAGAAATCTGAAGTGAACGATAAAAACCATGAAATGGAGGAGATACGCAAAAAATTGGGCGGCGCCAACAAGTGAGTGCTTTCAAATAAAGATGACTTAAAGTCTCTCTTGTTCTCATGTTGGTTCTTGTCCTATTATGTGTTTTTTCCAGAGAGTTGACTCAGCTTCAAAAAGAGGTGACTGCTATTGAGACCAAACTGGAGCAGAAGCGCAGTGACCGTCACAACTTGTTACAAGCCTGTAAAATGCAGGACATCAGGCTGCCGCTTCGATCGGGGACGATGGATGATATCAGTCAGGGAGAGGTACAGAGGCTATAGACACTTGTTCATAAAATGATTCCAGTCCCATTGTTTAAATTGTATAAAAGACAGTGCCTTCCTTTGTTCTCTTGTAGGGCAGTTCTCAGAATGAGGAGTCCAGCAGTCAGAGGACGTCAAGCAGTGTTTCAGCTAAAGAGGCTTTAATTGAAATAGATTACAGCCACCTGTCTGAAGACCTCAAGGTATGCTTCTGTTACTCAAGATTGGCCCAAACCTCCTCATCCCAAATTAAATGTTCTCTTATTAATCTTATGTTTTCATTCTCTTGTCACAGGACGCTCTTTCCGAGGAAGAAATCAAAGCAGAGACAAACACACTTCAGCAGCGTTTGAATGAGCAGCAGAGCATTCTTCAGAGGATCAGTGCTCCCAACATGAAAGCGATGGAGAAACTGGAGAGTGTGAGAGATAAGTTTCAAGAAACCAGTGATGGTGAGGTCCACATTATGAATATGGAATGCATACATTTTAATTTTGTGTTAAACATTAATATATTTGTGTTTTCTTCTTTAGAATTTGAGGCAGCTCGCAAAAGGGCCAAGAAAGCTAAACAAGCTTTTGAGCAGATCAAGAAGGAGCGGTTTGATCGTTTTAATACTTGTTTTGAATCTGTGGCCACTAACATTGATGAGATCTACAAGTCCCTCTCGCGCAACAGCAGTGCCCAGGTATGCCCTTATAACTAGGTAACTGAAATGCATGCTAAATATTTACAGACTTCAACTTTTAATCATTTATCCTTATTTTTCATAGGCTTTTCTTGGCCCAGAGAACCCCGAGGAACCCTATTTAGATGGCATCAATTACAATTGTGTTGCTCCAGGAAAGCGATTCAGACCTATGGATAATCTGTCTGGTGGTGAGAAGACTGTTGCTGCTCTGGCCCTGCTGTTTGCCATTCATAGGTAAATTACAATGAATACCCAATAGAAGATAGAATTGTTATAATCATTTCTGTATTTACTACACATTTTTCCTTAATGTCTACAGCTATAAACCTGCACCATTCTTTGTTTTGGATGAGATTGATGCAGCTTTGGACAACACAAATATTGGAAAGGTAAGATGTTTTTTGCAATTTGGGTGTCATAAATGGTTCTAAAATTATGTACTTCTGTCTAGGTGGCTAATTACATCAAAGATCAGTCTGTACAAAACTTCCAAGCTATTGTCATTTCTTTGAAGGAAGAATTTTACACAAAGGCTGATTCATTGATTGGAGTTTACCCAGAGGTTTGTGTTCATTTCAATGGCCAATATAGGTGTAAATAATAACACAGCCTGACAAATTCTGTGTATTTTCTTATATCTGCAGCAAGGAGATTGTGTTATCAGCAAAGTGTTGACATTTGACCTCTCCCAGTATCCAGATGCCAACCCAAATCCAAATGAGTAGGACAAGCACTCCCGACACAGCATCTCTGCAGTTTTTGTTATATCTTTTGTATTTCCCATTATACACATCTTTTAGCCTTAGATGTATTATGTTACTTTGTTTTAATGTTTCTGGATATGCTCAAATAGTGAGTTTTTAGTTGTAGGGAGAGATTTCTCATAGCCAGAGGGATAAACAATCAGGACAGTGTATAACATACCAGTTTGTTCCTTATTGATTGGCTAAATGATTTTTAATTATGTGAAACATTAAACCAGGCTTTTAACTGTCCTCATCATTTGTAGTTAAAATGTACTGCTAAGCTAATCTTTTTATACTGTTTATGGTCCGTTGTCAGTAATGTGATTTAAGCCCTTGCTTATTAAGTTGCTGAAAGGTATTTGTCCTTTATGTGCTATCTTTTTAAGAGTAATTAGGAAACTACTATTACAGTTACAGTATCAACATTATCACGATAAATGGCTACAAAAACAGTAAGGATCATGAAACCACAGAACTGTTTTATGTTTTTTTATTGGTCTCACTTGAAATATTCTTTTATGTGTTCTGTAAAACAATTTGGTATATAAAAATTCTGACACTATGTTTGTGACCTGTTTTGTTGATTACTTCAATAAATGAAAAGGTTATTAATTTAATTGCCTTTATTTGTAGAGTTTACACTGCTGTATGTTACTGTCTTGAGTGTCTCTAAAAGACAAGTCTGTGCTCTTCAACACTATTTTTAGCTGGTTTCAGTTTTCACACCGTAACTTCAACATTACATCATTCACGTTCTGACATTTTCCTACTCTTAACTCCATACTTCCAAGAATAATAGTATCTTCTCATCATTTTCATGATATCATTTCTAACTCAAGTACTGAAAACGGTAAATACCATCATTTATTTAGGAGATCTGTTCACCAAGCCTTATCCATAATAAGTCTAAAAAGCACAGCCAAACTAATAGTATGTTAAACATTTACAAAGTTTGGATCAAGGCACAAGGGCAGAAAAGTGCAGCGTTGTCTGTGTATGTATACAATAATGAATACAGATAATGCTTCAGTCCACGCTACTCCAGGTACAAGGACATTTTACATAGACTATTTCCTGTATTTACACAAAAGTATGGACCACAAAGTGGTGTAACAATGAAATCACAAAACTACTTTTAAAATGAAAATGTGTCCCTGTTAAAAAGAGTGTCTTCTTTTGACAGCTCAAACCACAAATAGTGGTGAGTTGAAAGAAACAGTAAAAACAAAGCCTATCAGAAGACTTGAACACCTCCTAGTCTCCTATTGATTAAACAGCACCAGAACCAAATGACCAGTCTAAAGACTAATGCCTGCTTGGTCTGGATGTGTGATGACAGTGAACCACAGTGCAGTCTTAAGCTGCAGGTTTTCACTTTAGTCACAGTGTGTCCCATCTGAACTCTGATGTCTCAGGACATGTGGCTCATGTGGATCATCCATTAATCAAAGGAATGGTTTACCTCACACAATTCAGAGAATGGTCAGCAAAGAATTACTTTTTGTTGTTTTTAAACTATAACCATACAGTATAATCCAGTATAAGAAGTTCTTTTGTAAAATAATTAATTTTGTTGATGGATCTGCTAACCACAATAGATAATTGAAACCAACCAGCCATACTGAGTGAAGTGTGGTGAGGCCAAGCCAACTGTGTGTGTAAAAGAGACATTTTTCAATACAAAGTCTAAACATGAGAGTCTGCTTCCTCCTGCTCCTCCCGGGATAGTGAGGGGATCATGGGCACAGGACGTCTTTTCCTCCGCACGGATGGTTCAGGGCAGCTGCTCTGTGTTGCAGCAGAGGGAGCAGAAGGAGGTATGGGGATGGGACGTCTCTTTCTGTTAGAGGCCTGAGAGCTGGAGCGCTCTTTAAGGAGGCTCTGAGCAGAAACCTCTATCTCAGACACAGGCAGGTGCATCGCCTCAGCCAACTCCCTCTTAGCGACAGACACAAACCGAGGGTCCTCCGCCAGAGACCCCACACCACCTTTGAAAAGGGCCTGAAATCAAATAAATACAACACTGCCATTAAAATAATAATAATTCTATTGTCTTTAAATAACTTAATACGAATATTTATACTGGTAACTTTGGAATGAACATTTATATAAAATAAAAAGCAAACTAAATGTGCTTGTTTTGTCCCCTGATATTAAATACCACAGGCAGCAGGTGATTAATGAGCAGATTATGCCATGGAAAAGACAACAGTGCACAAGAAACATCACAGTGCTGATATTACAATCATGTGACACAGTCTGCAGTAATTAGTGTCACAACAGTGTACCTCCTGGACAAGCTGGTCGGCTGCCGACTGAGAGAGCTGGCTCTGACTGTCATCATAGTGTGGGTCATACGGAAACTAAAGACAGAAGAATCCACTATGTAAATAACTCAATTATTTTTCTGAAATAATCCAGTTAGACAATGCTATTTTAGTACCTGTGTTTTGTCTGTTCTCACTGAGAAGTTCCAAGAGCGTCTGCTGTCTGTTGAAAAGAGAAAAGAGAAAAGAGAAAAATATTAATAGTCAAACTCCACATTACTGTAAAACATTTTTTCACAAACCTAGTTCTGAATCCTCCAGAGTATTGTAGAACTCTGCAGGGCTTCCTTCTCTTTCAAATGAAAAACTAAAACAAAGAACATCACTAGTTAGATATATTTAACTGGGCACAAGTAACTCTGAAATATTCATCTCTCACTCAAATGCATTGTTGTTAGTGTTGCTCCTTGGTGGGGCTGTGGGGAAAAACTCTGTGTTGGAGTTTGGAGGAGAGTCAGGTTGGCTCTCGGAGAACTGCAGAGGGCGCTGGGCAGTCATTTGTTGGTTTGTTTGAGCACTGGCTGGTTCAGAAGAGAAAGAGGTGATGCGGTTTCCAAACAAGCCATGGGAACGCTGCAAAACATAGTGGAGTTTAGAAAGTCACATGCTGTTACAGATACTATGTAACTTTTCAGGTGTCACCTGCTTACCTCCATGGGAATATTACTACTATACATATTCAACTTATCTATTTCCATGAAGACAAGCCGGCGGCAGAACCTTCAGCAAAAGTTACATAGTACACCTTCATCTTCATCACAAATGTAGAGACTTACTTGGAAAATGGCCTCCTCTCCAGCCTCCTCCATCGCTCGGTCCATCTCCTCCTCGTTCTGCAGGTCTCCTGAAATCGCCCGATGCATCTCTGGAGCAGCCTCTTCCTCAATACTCCTCAGCCCAGCCTGAGAAAACCCAATAGCACAGACAATACAAGAAGACCATTTTAGATTTTAAAATTCTATGTTGCACATCACTTTATTATTAATTTCATATTTATTGATTTGTAGGATACGCTGTATAAAAACCAAAGGTTTGCACACACCTGGATCTCTGGGCCTGATGCGCTCTTCTTGGTTGGTCTGTAGCCATAGTATTCCTCTTGGCGCTTCATGAATTTGCGGAAATGGTCTTGGAGCAGGAACGTGGCATAGAATTTGCCCACAGTCACCTCATCATCTAAAAACACAGAACAAGACAATATCAGACTGCTGCTACCATAGATTTGTATCACACTGATATGACCGTGCTGATGACCCACCTCCTATAGGGGGGATGACCTGATCCAACAGCTTCATACTTGTGCGCTTCCAGATTTTCTTAATAATGGCTCTGAGCTCCTCGTTGGCCTGCTCAAAGTTGCCTGTTTAGAAAAGAGGCTGTAATTAGAACCACTGATAAAGAAACAAAAGGGTCAAGAAACACCACGCCCTACCTTCAGTTTTGATCTTGAGTGCAGTCCTGACGAGAGCGAACAGTGTTGCATTGAATGTGACCGTACCATCACTGTTCAGAGGCATGTTCATTCCAACCAAGCGCTACAGAAGAAAAAAAGAGTTTAACTTCACTGATGACAGCTAAAACACAAATACATGTTATCTACACATATCTATACGGTACCTTGCAGGCAGCTCGGTGAGGACAGAACTTGCCAAATCCAAGAGGAGGCTGGATTCGACGCAGTAAAGTGACCACATCCAGATGTTTAATTCTCCCTCTGTTTAAATAATAATTTTCATGTTTAACAATATATTCACTCTATATTATAACATCGCCTTTGTTTTTTCTAATATGGAGAATGTGTAGGACTGCATGCAGTGCTGGGTGTCAAGTGACCTACCCAAACCTGTGATATAAATACTGGATCAGCGACATACCTGGTTAATTTGATTTAGTTTGAAAGTGTTATATTTATTTGTATGATTCACATGTTTTTGTGACATATGCTGTAACATGCATTTATTTTCAAATATGTCTTACGTTGCCTCTGGGTCATATTCAGCCCAGATCTTTTTGAATTCATCCAAATGGTGTGGACCAAGGAGAGACCAGTCACGGGTCAGATAGTCAAAGTTGTCCATGATAACGGCCACAAAGAGGTTAAGAATCTAAAAAAAGAAAATCGTTTAACAAATCCAATCCAGTCATATACTAAATAAACTGGACTTTGTTAAGTGTGTTGCTCACCAGGAAGGCACAGAGACAGTAAAAGCTCAGGAAGTAGATGACTGCAAAACCAGAACCGCACGTGTACTCCTCCCCAGGAAGGTAGTCTGATTTTGGATCACACTTTTTCCCATACATAGACGCCATCATGACCTCCTGCCATTGCTCACCAGTTGCACATCTGAATAATACACACAACCTCAGACTTGATCGTGATCCAACATACAACAGCAGACCTGATCCTTCAAACTACAACCGGGACTTTAAAGACTCACCGGAACAACATCAGCACTGCTTGTGGGAATGTCTGGAAGTTATTATTGCGGTTGATTTCGGTGCCGTCAACTAAGGCTATTTTACCAAATATCTGAAAAAAATGAGGAGTCAATTAAGATGATCAACTTAGACAAAGATGAAAACTGTATATGAGAGAGTTTACCTGCATACCGATGACAGCATAGATAAAGAATAGCATGACAATAAGCAGAGCCACATGGGGTAGAGCCTATGGACAATAAACAGAATGGTAAATAATTTGGCAACTGTAGCGCTGAAAGATGAGAGGCTTTAATAGAAACCTGGAAAGATTTGATAAAGGTCCATAGCAGATTACGAATGCCCTCTGAGCGGTT
>KN487561.1:40230-59295 GCA_000787155.1 Scartelaos histophorus | reverse complement strand
CAAAGGGCAGAAAAATGTGTGTATCTCATTCATTTAAAGGTGAATTAAACGTCTGTCACAGGGGATGAAGGCAATGTTTTAAATCCAATAATGTCATACATAAAAAAACACCCTTGTGATGGTGTCACGTGGGGTTACATGTTGTAGATGAGGCCACGGCTATTATGTCTCAGTCGTTTCTCACTGTAACCTTTGGCTAGCAGGGGAATGAAAAATGAGTTTTCCTATTACAACACGAGTCCATTAATAACAGGGCTGCTTTGTTAATTCTGATGCCCTGCTGTTGTGTGGGCCCCTCTCAGCCAGAGTCCATCAGTCATAACTCAGTGTCACACTCCCACGAGCTTAAGTATATTTCTGCAGGTTTTCTCTCCTCATCCATCTCTGTTTGAACTGTCTTCCCCCTTTTGGTCCCTTCACACCTTCCTGCTTTGAATTGTTTTGCAGAACCAAACTTCGTCTCCTCCTACGATATCGGGAACTTTACCTTCTTCTTCTTCCGGGAGAACGCAGTGGAGCACGACTGCGGCCGCACTGTGTTTTCTCGAGTGGGTCGGGTTTGCAAGAATGACATTGGGGGAAGGTTTTTGCTGGAGGACACCTGGACCACATTTATGAAGGCCAGACTGAACTGTTCCAGACCAGGAGAAATCCCCTTTAACTACAATGAGCTTCAGGGGACGTTCTACCTGCCCGAGCTGGAGCTCCTCTATGGGATCTTTACCACCAACGTGTGAGTACCTGGGGCTTTGGGGGACGCTATATCTGTTATCTCAATGGTTGTTAAGACACATATTTTTCTTATTCCATCTTATTTAATTGTAATTTGTAATTGCCATGAAATATCCAAAAGGTAACTTCACAAATGTTGAATCTGATATTTTCAATTAGCAACAAAACCTAACTCTATATTACAACATAATTTACCATTTTAACAGTTTTACCAATTTAATTGAAGCTGCCTCTCATCTGTATTAAATATAATTGACCTTTAGAGTTTTGTGATTTCATCTGAAACCCAGCAACTGTTTACAATGTACTTTACCATGAAATATCGAAGGTAAACAGATTTAAATGTGAACTATTAAGTGGACACTGCTCCTTGTTGTTTAATCTTTACATTTACCAAATTAATTTTACACATAGGTCTATATCTGGACTCTCAGTGGAGTTTCAGCCAATCACTGCAGCCAATTGACTGTCTTCAATATCAAGCCAATATTGTTCTTGGCTAAATGAATGTGCAGCTTTATAGTTACAGTTTCATACACTTGGGACCTTGTTAGCAGTTATTACTACAATGTTTTTGATGGAAAATATATACGATTCCGGCTCCGTCTCAAAGCTCTGTGAGCGGATTAGCCGGGAGCTGTACAAGATGGATTCACGTCACGCTCGAACCTCGCGACTATCCAACTGCAGTGCAAGGTTACAAATCTCATTTAGTGTAAGAAAAATATATATTTGCTGTTTTTGCATTGCTTTCTCACATGTGCATGCTACATCACAGTTCTTCCTGATTTTCTTTTAGCTCTATTTGAGTGAGAAATAGCAGTGAGAGTGAGTGAGAAATATGGGTGCAGAGTGGGGAGAGGCATTCAGATGTTGCATAGTATGTACCAGCAAATTTGCATTTTTTCTTATTTTATTTTTTTTAAACAGTCATTTGCTTGTTTTACTGATAAACTTTGAACATAAACTATCTGAGCTCATGCCCTCTTAAACTGAAACAACACAGAATTACCCAAACAGCACCACAGAAACAGAAGTATAGATGAAATGTGTTATTCAAGGACAGAAAGGGATAGGGGTAGAGTCTGACCAAACTTGGTTATTTGTACAAAATGTTGTTTATTTTGGAGATATCAAAGCTATTTTTTCCATTAAAAATTAAAACAATAGTCAATGTTATACTTTAAAAATCCCTCTTTTTTGTCATTTCAACGTCTCACTTCCCTATGTGTAAAGTATATGCATGTGCTGTGCTGTTCTTAATTTACCAATGGCACGGCCTCATGTTTAATTCAGTGTTTTTGACGTTACCAGGCTCGGTGACAGCAATCTGCATTTACTTGACACTTGACATTTCACACGACGCTCTCAGTTAGAAATTGTGTGATAAAGTTGTTTACACTTACACCGCCCCCAAATGTATTTATCATATTCATATTTGGGGTTTATTAGAAAGCTGTTTGATGCATTGGGAGTGTAACATACGTAAACACTTCATATTTTGCAATCCGAAATTATTTTAAACGGAACCTTCTGTAATCTAGAGGTGGGATGTGCAAAAGTAAAAGTGCAATACTTAAGTACACATTTTAGGTATTTTTGCTTTACTTAAAACTATTGTGTAACTTGGAGAGGAATGTTAAATGGAGGCAAAATTAGGTCAGAAGGCTCTTTCAGAATGCTTTTTCTAAGTGTTTTTGAGCAATAAAACCACTTGTAATAAGAGTAAATGCAATGTAAATCTGTTTATTGCCATATTGTGGACATATTGTGAAACATCTGAAGCAGAGCAATGAGATAGAAACAAGACAGTGACCAAAAAGTGACATAGTGCTTACATTTATCACATTTAATTTGAGTTAACGTCCGAGCTTTGAACAAAACAAATACATAAAAACAGCAAGAAAAGTTAAGAAATCAATTGACTCGCTTAAAATCAGCAATATTCTTCATCAAAATCACTACATTTTATGCTTTAATTGAGTACTTCATCCACTACTGTTGTTATCCGAGTACTGCATATCAAAAGAGTGAGTATTCTTTATGGTCCAGGCTTTCACTTTGTTCAAAATAATGGCCTCCCCCTGCAGGCACACATTTTAATGAACACCGGCGATACATTATAACTCACTTCAAGCCGGAGTCTCGCGCTTTGAGGACAAATTCTCTCATTCTTTACTCGTCGAAAAAAAAGAGGCTTGCTACTTGTTGAAAATGACAGTTTAAAAAGTCAAAGCTGTATTTTAGGTGGAGGATCTGTACACTTAATCACACAGAGGGTACAGTAGAATCGTACTCCGCTGCAGGATTTGTAACCCAATCATTTTTTCGATTTTCTATTGGCAAAAAGGGAAATCTCACCATATCACCTGTGGATTCTCACAATTACAATTTCCTGTAAAGAGAAGTAAGTAATTACTAAAGTGAATGGACTGTGCCAATTAACCGCAAAAGTGCAGAAATGTTCTATATTAGATCTTTACTTTTATATTAAACTCAGTGATATGCAAATTCTGAATAATTTTAAGCAACAAGCAAGTATAATTTTGCGATATTGTTCATTAGAAAATAAGTCTCTAGAGAATAAACTGTACAAAGGGCTATTTCTCCAGTCTGGTATCTTGTATTTCTTTTAAGCAACAAGCAAGTATAATTTTGCAATATTGTTCATTAGAAAATAAGTCAGTGCAATATCACAGCTATAGCACTAGAGAATATAAAGTGCAAACTGTATAAACCATTTGCCCTCTTCCATTGGCATCTTGGTGGTCATCTACAGAAGTGTGTAGATGATATTGACACCGTTGGACACTCTGTAATCCTCTTCTTCGTCTTTCTCCTCGTCTTTTTTGGTTTCTGTGAACAGGAACAGTATAGCGGCGTCTGCAGTGTGCGCCTTCAATCTCAGCGCCATATCCCACTCGTTTAACGGACCCTTCAAGTACCAGGAGAACTCTCGATCGGCGTGGCTGCCCTACCCCAACCCCAACCCGGACTTCCAGGTAAAAATAACACCACACGTCCCCATAATACTGTCATAAACTATAATAAAAATTAAAATATTAGTCACCTCTCCAAAGATCTTGCTTGTCTCATGATGATATCTGCCCTGCTGCAACATTCCAGACTAAATAATAACATATTTCAGGAAGTACTTAGTGGTGGAGAAGCCATCAAGCAGGTTGCGAGTTAAATCTCCGGGTCGGCTTTAATCCTGAGTCCACACATGTCCCGGATTTGCATTGTCAATGTGTTTGAGCAGTCACTAATGTTTACAAGATGTCTGCTTTGCAAATGACTGACCGTTAAGTAGTACACAATAATTATGTCCATATTGGATTATATTGCGGAAAAAAAATGGCCGTGTGTGGTTTTGGATGAACACTTACCTGTTTTGAATTCTCTCATCAATATAAGCTTAGCACGTTTGAGCTTTGTCTGAAAACCCAGTAAGACGCTAATTCCTTTTAATTCACTTTCTCCTCACTCACCTGCCTCCATCTGCACATAAATACAGACATTAAGCACCGCTCGCTGTAAAAATCCAGTCATTTTTACAATAGTGCGGGCATTATTTTTTAATATGGCTCATCGGATTCTACAGTCAGCTGCGAGCCCTCTCATAAACTGCACTTGTTTCTCAAAACAGGCACTCTGGGTTTATGCTCCGTCCTAAAACCCCGAGATATAAAAACACCTTATTTCTGCGTGGAAGTGTGTGTTAGTGTGCAGAGCGGCTCTCGTCATAGCAGGCTCATTGTAGATAAGGACCGAGCTAATCCTCATAGTGGGCTACAAGGGAGAGGATTTCTTCAAAGTACAATATGGACAGTATTATGGACTCAGAATTCATGCGCTTTTGCTTTTCATCATGACACTTCTGGCATGTTTTGGCCAAATTAGCAAGACATTTTCTGTTAAAAATGTAATAAATTTGGTAGAGCTGTGTTGAAAAAATCGATTTTCCGATTCTGAATCGATTCGCATATTAAATTCTCAATATTGATTTGCGTGTCCAAAAATCGATTACTAATTATATATAAATACAATTATTTTTTAGTAGCCTATTCCCCCGGTAAACTTTTATCCAAGTCGCGTCCATGGTATTCACGTTGTGGCGCACTCGCACCATAGACTCTCTATGCTGCTCTCGCCATCGTGACAGATAACGGCGCTAATATGGTGCGTGCGGATCATGGGTCTAACTCACGTCGGCTGCTTTGCGCATAGAATCAACCTCTTCGCAAGCCCTACTTGGGAGAGTGAGGCACATAGCAAAGTTTTTCCATCGCAGTACTACAGCCACTCTCACAGCCATCAGTAACTACCAATCTAATGCTAGTTTGAACATGTTGTATGTAAAACAGGTTAAGGTTAAAAAAAATGTTTTTAAGAACACTAACCAGAATCGAGATTGGATCGGATCGAATCGAATCGAATCGGGATAATCGATCCTTAATCTTAAGAACTGGAATCGAATCGATTCTTGAAATTTGAATCGATACCCAGCCCTAATATTTGGTCAGATTGCAGATTCAATCAATACAATATAAACTAAATATTAATAAAAACACTACTAGCCAAAAGTTTTTAGTACTCCTCCTGCTTTCTACATTTTATATACATACAGAAGAGATTAAATTTATGAAGTCTTGAAGTATACACAATTAAGAAGCAAAGAAAAAACACTTCTCTATGAACTATTATTATTCGTCTTATATTCAAACCCTTAAAGTAGCCACTCTTTACTTTGTCGGAAAAATATTTTGCGTATATGTAGAAAATGTAGAAAATAACGTGGGTTTGCCCAAATATTTGACTGGCAGTGCATGTATCCTCACGTATGAATTAAACCTGTTCAAATCAAGTATGAATTTGACTGAAAAACAACTGCAATGTTGCTGTAAACACATTGTTGATTGCGTTTCCGTGTAATATTATGTTTAGTTCTACATTATATCGTCTAATCAGAGAGCAAAATTAGCTTTTCTCTTTGCTCATGATTAAAGCTAGTTTGAAATACACCCAAAGGTGCTCTCTGTGATCAGATATGTCCTCAGTATATGACAGCCAAAGACATTTCAGGCATTGCTGGGAATATATGACCAATTTTAAACCATTATAAGCATATGTTACAGCAATTACCTTTAGTAGCAGACTTTAACTGCTTTTTTGAGTGCTTTATAAAACATTTCCACTATAATTCACCTTGCATTATTTTTCCTCCTTTTAACCATGACATATCCTGTTTTCCATGTAGCTTTAGCCGCATTGAATAGCCTGCCATATATTTCCCCTCTTTTCCTCAAGGATAAGCCCGTATCAGTTTCCCCTCTTCCTCCTATCTCCTCCTTAAAGACGCAGCAAGCAAAATGGCTGCTCCTCGCCACTGGACCGGTGCACACTTTATCTGGCTCCCGGTGACATCTTCATCAAGTATTTGTCAATGTAGTGGGATTAGATTTACCAGGCAGGATTTATGGGCTGTCTAAAGACACCTACACGTATGCGCGCACAGCAAAGCCCCAGGAATCATATCAAAGTAAACAACCAAACACCTTTTATTGATGGCTTCCAAATGGGTATAATTATGACGACTGAACACTATACTTGCCATTGATTGAGAGCTTAATTCTACGTCTGACAGCGGAAAAAATCCTCCTTTTATTTGAAGCGCGCGGATTGATCCTGCAGGGTTTATCCAGGCTCTGAGTCATGTTCATGTGTGTGAGGTGGTGCAACCTGTGTTATAGGTTTTCTGTCATACGCTGTAATTATCCAATAAGAAGAACGGCACTGGAGAATAATGAATGGTGAACAATAGCGGATATAGATTTCTAATGATTGCTCGTAATGATTGAGTGAGGCTGATAATAACACTTCAATAAAATGTAGACGTAGATGTGTTTTCAAATAAATGTTCTATTAGTTGTAGTAACTGGGATAGTAGCAGCAGTAACGGCACAAATCAGTTCATCTCTTGTAGGTCCAACTAAATCTGTTCTTTCTGGTCAGATTGTGTTAAAATAAAGATCTTATGAAAGTCTTACAAGCCTCAAATAGACCAGTGCTTATAGTTAGCATCACACCCCCCCAGGGAATGTTGATGACATCAGCTGCAAAGTATCAATAGCAGTAATAAGCAGTACTGCAATTCCCAGTGCAGTAAATTGTGAATTGGAATTATAAAAATCACCATTTCATTTACATTTACATTTACATTTACATTTACATTTACATTTACATTTGAAACCACGAAAGGACAAAGTTTAGCTCTGTCTAGTTCCTGTAGCTCTCTCAAACCCTTTGGCACATCGCTAATATTCACATGCTTAATTTATGTGTTTTTTTTTAGCTTAAGAACAGCTTCTTTAGACGGTAAAGTGAAGAATAGATCATCTAAGGACAGCCAATCATCCCAAAGTGTCATATATTGACTCACACTGCTCTTTCTTCTTCTTTCTTACAAGTTTGCGATGCATAAACTGTATCTATTTTGTCACAAAGTTCATTTACAATACTTTTTATGACTGGTCAGACAATTTGAAGATACAGGTTGGATAATAATACTGTCATTTTCAGTCTAATATTTCTGTGAGTACTAAGGTAGAGTTCCATCAGTGCTTGCAACTATACATCACAGCAATCTTGATATGTAGGAGGCAAACAAAAAGCATTTACTGTGATCAAATCCAGTAGTAAACAGGACTATTTTGGTGCAGCACTCATGCCCCTGACAGAGTAAAAGCTGCTGATAATAATGAGAGAGAGAGCCAGCTGAGTGCTCTGTAGGCCCTTGTCCAAATGGTCCCAGTGTCCCCACCTTGACTGCGCCGTGCCCACCGTGCATCCATCTCCCCTCTCGCATTCACTCACAACACACAGCTCAAAAGTTATCCCGCAAATACAATACAAGGACGGGCTCCCAGTGGTAAACCTCATGCATATGTTATGGGCAGTCGCACAGGTGAAGATATACAGCCGGAGGTATTGTACTGCACTATCCTCTGGGGCTTTAATTTTCCATCTCCTTGTGTGGCGGACGCACTGAGCCGTGGCGTGTCCTGGGGAAGCCCACAGTGAATCTCACCTGTCAACGCAGAGAGGGCCCCTCATTGATCTGTGGAGCCTGCTAGCCCAATACCTGATTAGCAAGTCACTGCAACTACCAGCCACTGTTGCGCTATTGCAAGTTATGAACAAATGTCAGTCCAGATAACTTAATATAATAAGTTTGAGGTGTTTTTTCTTCAATTTGTCAAGTGTGCTAAGTGTGTTGCTGTCATTTTTGAGAATTGTTGAGTGATCATAGTTTTGATCTTGATTAAAAATAGTGTTGGTTAATAATACTGTCTTAGTTAAAAAGTGCTTAAACTGTTAATTAAAATGACTTCATAATTTTGCACATTATTCATTGAGCACCAGGTTGGTTGGAAGACACATGTAGCCTGGAGCACACAATCGGAAACAGCGATCGTATTGTTAATTGTCCAGTTTCCACATTTAAAGGTCTGATATTATGCTAAACTGACTCTTGTGAACTTTTAATCATGTAGAATGACTCAAAAATGTATCTGAGTCTGTGTTTTGTTTCCTTCACACATGTTTGAATAACTCTTTTTTATTAGTCCGTCTACATCTGTAAAGCTCAAAATGCTCTGATCCACCTTTTGATGCTTTGAAGTGGAAGTTTTCAAGTTAAAATCTCCCTTTAAGAGACTGGCAATACTAGGGCTGAAATCATCCAAATGATTCTAGTGTAGGTGATGTTTAAAAACACAGTGGAGCACTTCCTGGCTGCATTACTACCTAACATCACAAGTTGGGCGTAGGGACTTTGCCTGGTCATGTCATCTGCCTCCATGGAGATAGATAAGTTTGTTTCTATACTGTGGAACATTCCAGGCAAGGAACTAAACCCTCAGAGGAAGAAAAGCAGGTGTAATCTGAGTGGATAAAAAGCGCCATAGATAAATGCACATTGGAGCCCTTTCACAATACATTTTCAGGCATTTGACGCAGCCATTCATTTGAGAACTGTAAGGCCGGGGCAGAGCGTATTTCATATCACATTTGGGACAGAATCCTCAAGCTCGGTGCAGTAATGGATAGTCGTCTGCAGTTAATTTTGTATTCCACTTGTGTTTAATGCTGCCGTCTCTGACCACGGTGCACAGTGGAGCCACGGCGCTGTTAAAAAGTCACCAATAAAACCCCATTGTTCTCTTATTTAACAATGATTTTGGCCTCATAATTGTGTTGTAGCACATGTGTGTATCCCGCATTTGCAAGTCATTAAATTTGAACTTTTGACTTCCGAATTTACACAGCTCTTGAGACAGCAGAGAAATCAACTTAATATGCAATAATGGTACCTATTTATCTCAGGTTTTATAACACCTCATAAAAAAGTTATTGTTAGCTGCACCCTTGTTCGAATCATGTTACCATGTTTACCGAAAGCAATCATTTTTTTATGATGAAGATTAGTAATGAAGCCCACAGCACATGCTAACCTTTTAAAGTTATTAGTGTGTATTAAAGACATCTAGAGCACTGTTATCGAACTCCAATACCACTAAATGCCAATATATATATGAATATGAGATGGAAATGTAATGAAAACTGATAGCTGGCAGCGCACTCCCACCTTTCATCATCTAATCTGTATATCTCCAAAGCTCAAAATGCTCTGTTCAACCTTGTGATGTCACGAAGGGGTAGTTATCAAGTTAACAGCTCCCCTTAAGAGGCAATTCTAGGTCTGAAATCATACAAATGATTTTAATAAACATGTATGCAGTTTAAAAACACAGCGGAGATCAGTAATGAAGCCCACAGCGCGTGTTAACCTTCTAAAGTTATTAGTTTGTGTTAATGACATCTAGAGCACTGTTATTGAACACCAATACAAGCAATATATATGCATATGAGAGTGAAATGTAATGAAAAGAGATAGCTACTAGCCCACCTTTCATCAACCTGCATGCACTGACTACAAAGCCTTAAGGTTTTGAAGGGGGGGTGTTGGTGCACGGAGACCGTAGACTTAAAAGGCTTGTTCAGTTAATCATTCAGTCCCTCGTCTTCTATCTCTGGTGGCCTCCAAATCTACAGCCTTTTCTCAAAATCGCACAGGTAACGCCAAGGATTTTATTAATGCATTCAGTCAAACCTGTCCTTCTGTGCACCTTAATCTACCTTTAATACTCGTGTTTAAATTATATGGATCAAAGAGGTGGGTGGATCTAATGCATTTTTTATGATGTGCTCAAATTGTGATGGAGCGGCTTCATTTTGTGGCTTTTGCTGTAACAGTAGGACAATATATTTGAAGCAAAGTTGGTTGTCAGTCAAATTACTGCTTAAAGTACAACTCAATGTACTGATAATGTAGCATCATGGAAAGTCAGTGGTGTAAAGATAGCGAGATGTATTTTTTATTGATCCTAAAGGAAATTCAGAGTTCAGCGACAGCTCCATAGCAACACACATAGCAACATAGAAGATAGACGTTAGCAGAATTAATCAGATTTGACTCTTGTGTCAACATATGCAAGAGAGAACCAAAACAATTAACTAAATACACAGGGGGGAGATAAAAAAGAGTAAATGATTTAAAGAGGCCGTCAGCTTTTTCTGTGGATAGGCCATCTGCTTGTCTTCATGTAGATATTATTGCTCTGTCTATAGTGGTCCACAATATGGCATTACTCTTATATATCTCCACAGAGACAAGCAAGCGTGTAACTGTATCCAAATATTTCAAAATGTATTATTATTGCTATGGAAAGATGCATATTTTCAATTATAGTTTGCTGTCTCCAAATGCTTCTAGCCTCCTCACTGTAACCAAACTCATCTTACATCAGTTTTATATACAGAATGATGAAGTAATGTAAGCATGCAGGCTATATTCAGTGCTGTCAAACTCGGCTTCCTTGCATATCAAAATACCAGGCCCATACCACCAAGCCCCATTCACCCTCAGAGTAAATCTGTATCCATAATAACATTGCTGAACTTTCGCCCTCTTGTTTTCTTCATATCTTCTCAGTGTGGCACCATCGACTCTGGCACCTATGTGAATCTGACGGAGAGGAACCTGCAGGATGCTCAGAAGTTCCTGTTAATGCATGAGGTGGTTCAGCCCGTGGTCCCTGTGCCCTACTTTATGGAAGACAACGTGCGCTTCACCCATGTAGCTGTGGATGTAGTACAAGGCAAAGACACGCTGTTTCACATCATCTACTTAGCCACAGGTGGGTGTCTCTCTATATAGTCACTGCTAATCTAGCTCCATTTAGCACTATGTAACTTTCCTCCATGGTGATGTTACTGCTGTGGCTGGCAGGTTCCACAGTATAGCATTACACATGTCTACATCTATCTTGGGCAACAGTAGCCCAGTTGATCGAGTGTATGTCCACTGTCTGAAGGTTGGTGGTTCAAATCCAGCTCTCAGCATAAACATGATTTGTAGAGCAGTCAGATCCACTGACCCACAGGTTCACGGTGCAATGCCACAGATGAATTCTGTCGCTGTGTCTAGCGTATGAATATTTGTGTGAAAGGGTGAGGGTGCCTTCAAGGTGGAAAAGCACATTCAAAAAATGTGACCATTCATCCATTTTCTTTCGGTCAGGTTCAAGCAGGGACTCTCAGACTTCCCTCACCACAGACACTTCCCCCAGTCCCTGTAGGGGGAGCTCCTCACCTTATCTCTAAGGCAGCACATAGCCAGCCTGTGGAAGAAACTCATGTATCCATGGTCTTGTCCTTTTGGTCATTACCCAACGCTCATAACCATAGGTGAGGGTAGAAACTAGATTGACCAGTAAATCAAGAGCTTTGCTTTTTGACTCAGCTCCCTCTTCACCACAGCGGTCCGATATATTGACCGCATCATTGTAGAAACTGCACCAATCTGCCTGTTAATCTCAAGCTCCATCCTCCCCTCACTCGTGAACAAGACCCTAGAATACTTGAACTCCTCTACTTGAGGCAGGGACTCTGCACCCACCTGAAGAGGGCAAGCCACCTC
Organism: Scartelaos histophorus; assembly: GCA_000787155.1. Taxonomy (NCBI): domain Eukaryota; kingdom Metazoa; phylum Chordata; class Actinopteri; order Gobiiformes; family Gobiidae; genus Scartelaos; species Scartelaos histophorus. The sequence continues at coordinate 47,519 of KN487561.1, read as the reverse complement.
TTTCTGGTTGAGAACTTTGGCCACGTCACACTCGGCTGCAAACCGTCCCAGTGTATCTTACAAGTCCTAGCCTGATGAAGCCAACAGGACAACATCATCTGCAGATGAGATCCTGTGATCCCCACAACAGATACCCTCCAACCCCTGACGGCACCTAGAAATTCTGTCCATAACATGGAATGGGTGACAAAGGGCAGCCCTTTCGGCATCTCCAGAGCCAAAAAGCATATGTGGACTGGTTTAACAAACTCCCATGAACCCTTGAGCACCCAATGGAAGGTGCAGAGCTGGTCCGCTGTTCCACACCCTGGATGAAAACCACACTGCTCCTGAGCCTGAGGTTTGACTTTTGGTCAGATTCTCTTCTCCAGTACCTTGGAATAGACCTTATCGGTGAGGCTAAGGAGTGTGATTCACCTGTAGTTGGAACAGACCGTCCGATCCCCCTTCTTAAACAGAGGACTCACCACCCCACTCTGCCAATCCAGAGGTACTATCCCCAACTGCAACGCGATGTTGCAGAGACATGTCAGCCAAGACAGCCCCACAACATCCACAGATACTCACGGATGAAGCTCATCCACCTCCAGAGTCTTACCACCAGGGAGTTTGCCAACCACCTCAGTGACTTCAGCCAGGGTTATGGACAAGTCGACAGCCTCTGCTTCCTCCTTGGAAGTCAGTGGGATTGATGAGTCCTCAAAGTATTTCTTCCACTGTCCAACAACATCCTCCGTTGAGGTCTGTAACACACTGTAAACAGTGTTGATGGACACTGCTCCCCCCTCCATGGCATCGGGCGGTTTGCCAAAATTTCTTTTCTCTATCGTCCCCATGGACCTGTTTGTCTTGGGTGACCCCTACCACATTAAGGTGCCAATTCAAGGAGGGGAAGAAAAAAAAATATGACCGTTTACCAGTTATCTCCAAGTCGATGAGTAGATGGCGCTGTCAGGTCAAGTTATAGGTCAGATATGTGGAGAGGCGACCTAGCTCACTGTGAGGATACACTTTTTCAATGTATTTATTTAGCAGTAAAAACACTTGTAATTGAAAGTGCAAGATCGATAAATAAAATGCCACTTGGGAACATTCCAGGCACTAAAATCTCCATGGAGAAACATACACCAGAAAAGTTGTTTTTCTTCTATTCCCTTATCCAATGCTAAGTACAGCAGTTTTGATTAAAAAGGGTATTATGCTAAATCAACTTTTTTGAGCTTTCTACCACGTTGTTTCCTCATCAAAAGCATGCCTGTAGTGGTTTTCTAAATCATTGGTGCATGTTTAAGTGATCTTGCAGTCTCTCTCAGGCACTATTCGAACCCTCCTTATAGTAAGGTATACAAGACCACACTCCTTGTCTAAGACTCAGCCCAGAAAGCTGTGTAATCAGGAAGCTAATTATAGCATTTTTCAAACCAACAGAAGGTAACATAATGATCTAAATATGTTATATGTTAGCAATGAATGCCCCATAAAAGTATTCTTTAATAATGCTAACAATTCCTTAGTGTTATAGTGCTTTTGTATTTAACTCAAGTAGCTTTATAGTTCCATGCATTATTCATTCAATCTTATAGTCATTGGTAGGCTGGTAATAGAGATTGGACATGGTGAAGGCTGTTTCACATCACATACTTGGCCACAGGTGGATATGTGTGTCTCCCCAGAGCAAAGAGAGAAAAAGACAGCAGTTACAGAGGAGGCATCAAAGCTTTGTCTCCATCTGTCCCCCACATGCACTGTTATAATACATACAAATGCCAACATGCATACCACATATCACATACTCTCTCGAGTACTGGCTGTAAACACACAAAGAGCCATGGCCACGTGTCAGACACAGACAGCTGGGTTATTTATGCTCTGGTCAGACATGAAAAGTAACTAGATACTTTCATTCTTTTTTTTACTTCATGTCACCTATTGCAGTACAGAGGCATATGGTACACTGTCACTTTTTTTTTTTTAAATTGACTGTGTATTGTGATTTAATAACAGTACGCACCTGCACTGTTTATGGTATTTGGCATGGTAATCAGTTGAATACTAAATGTGTATTAGTAGCCATATGCGACACATGTATAATTGTTACAAAGGTACTAGTATATGTAGTGGAAGTATGTTGTCATAGTACTATCTTCTCTGCATTTGCAACTTTCCATGATGCTATTGCAGCCTATCTGTAGTGGAAACTGCAATGAACTACACAATACCCAGGTGGCTGAGGAGTTGAACCCAGAACCTCCTTAGTGCTAGCCACTCGGTCACCACATGTTTTGATCACCGTGCAGTTCATGGCACTAGCTCAGTGGGTAGAGTTCTTCCTCAGATCCACTGACCCACAGCTGTGATTCCAGCTCCCACAAATGAATATTGTCATTGTGTCCTTGGGCAATACACTAAACCCACATCTCCCATTAGCATGCATAGATGTGTGAATGTGTGAGTGGGTGGTTCCTTGATGTAAAGTGCTTTGAGTGCTATATAAAAATGTGACCGTTTACAGTTTGGTTTAATACACCGCTATACAAATTTAGCACTATAAGTATTAGTACACAATTTCCTTAATAGTGGAGTCATTTTAGTACTAATTGAGAAACATCACTACACCCTTACTGTAGATTATCCTTCTCCACCTCTCTCACAGCCGCACAGATTGTTAACTGCACTGGCCCTCCTTCTTATCACTTGTTCTTTTGATCACTAAAGTGTGACAACAAAGTGCCGGGGAAGGCTGTAGACATGAGACAAGAGCTCTGATGTAACACACACTATATGGGGCTTATGCGGATGACCCACTTCACTAATGTACCATGCACCTACTGGGAAATGTCAACACCATCTTCCCTTGTATCTGCTGTTGTTATTTTAGGATCTCTTTCTCTCAGACAAAGGCGTTGTGGTTCAGCGGTGCTCTGCGTGGCATTTTCTGTTTAAAAACCTTTCATTGTTTGCATGGGGCTGTGATCAATGCGACGCTAGAATGAAGCTGCCCACATACGGCGCTCCCCAGACACAGAGAGAACGCTAATGAAAAGATCAGAAGCTCTGCCAAGACTCTGCCCCAAGTGGACTCACTGTACCTAATCACATGTATTATTAACACTTACGCACATCCAGATCATTGCGGCTGCTGTAGAGGAATTGATATCTTAATAGAAACTAAAAATGACAGAGTTTTAGCACATTTGGTTGCTGGCATTTTAACATTTTCAATTGGGATAACTCCATGTTTTCTTATCTTGGCACTGTAATATTTTAAGGGCTTTTAAGAGCAGCTTAAACTTTTTGGAGCTTTTAATCATGTTTTAATTTCCTCATCAAAAATATACCGCGGCCTTAGTTAATTCTGTCTGCATTTATGTGGGACATATCGTATAAAAACAACTTTTATGACCTCTAAAACGTCTTATAATGGTGTGCCCTGATCATTAGCATAATTAAACTTGTATTTCAATTGATCCATGCATGTTTGAGTCATCCTGAAATGAATTGAATTTGAATTTTGAATTTGAATTTTGAATTTGAATTTTGAATTTGAATTTTTGCCAGTTAGTGGAAAAGTAGTGCACTCCAAATTTCATTCAGTGCAACTTGAAAAGTAGTGGGCATCATTGGTCAGTAGACTGGTCAATACAGACCACAATCGGGGAAACAACAGCGTAGAGCGACAGGAGTTTAACGGAACACAACCTGACTGAATAAAAGCAGGTCAAAGTGCTGATTTATGGCACTGTTGATCCCTGATTATGAATAAAACACTCTTAAATAAACTATTATGGTATTAGTGGTGCTAGTGTTAGATGTGTATCTTACCTCCAGCTGTTAATAGATTGATAATGTCTATATTTCATGCAAAAAGCAAATAATCCAGTTTGTTTGCGTGTAATCCAGCATAACAAAAATTTGTATGATCTTTATTAGTCCATATACAGATACACAGTCAGTCTGTTCTGATCATTATGTATGACAGAAACCAAGTTTCAGCAGAGTTAACTGACTTTTTCACACAGATGCCAGAGTCACGTGACCTGAATGTAGAGAATGAGGAGTTAGGGACCAGGGTGAACATTTGGACACAGCCAAAGTCATTTTTTATTAATCTCCTGCATGTTTTAAAAGACCAGTCCCAGATTCAGAGCTAGTTTCCAAATGCCTTTATGAAGCAGTTTAGCATTTACCAGTAGCTGCCATTGATTAAAACTTTATAGAAAAGGCTTCCAATTTCACTGCAGCGCCCTCTACTGGCATTTATTACAGACGCCGTGACAGCTATGGCCCGGAGGCACAGAATAATAGACATGCTTATTTCTTATACTGCAGGAAATACAAAGACTAAGATGTACAAAGTAGTTTAAAATTCATGAATAATGCATAGTATAGAGAACCTTTAAGTATTGCAACCGTGGGGCTTTGAATTGTGTAACATTAGGTGAAATACAGGATCAGACTTTGTGGATTAATGATGTTGCTCTTACCCTGTTTGCTGTTTCTAGTAGAGGTGGGGAGACACTAGCAAACATGAATGCATTACCAACTATTGCTTCTATTGATCTTTCGCGGCTGCCGTCATCAACATTCCTCGGGGATGTGACGCTAACTGGAAGCACTACTCTGTTCGCTGCTCTGTTACTCAAATTAGACTTTAATCTGAACTTTATTTTAATCATATCGTGCAATAAAGACCTGATTTGGTTGGAATTGCAGCAGAATCTGGTGGTTATTTTTGCTGCAGAAGATTTTGGAAAAAGATAAAAGTCGATTGAACTTTTTAATGACTAAGATGCAACATGCAGGTTATATGTTATGTTATGTCTTACAAAATAAAGCATGTCCCTATTAACCTCTGTTGTGTCTTGACGCTCCCATGATGAACTATACCGAGCGCAGCAGATCAGCATTACTTCCCCGACCTTCCCATTTGCAGCAAACTTTCAACTGCATTAGCAATTCACCCTTTTCCCCTGGCATTGCACGTCACCTAATTACTTTTTCTGCACCCGAGGGACACATGTGTAATGGATTATGTTTGTTTAAGCACTTCAGGAAGGAAAGCTGCACCTATAACCAATTCCCACGGGGGCCTCTGCCTTACATGGGGATTTAAAAATAAAAAGGTCAAGAAGTATTCACAATGACATGGTTTTCGAGACTTGGAGGAGCTTTTTCTTAGAAGAAGAGGTTTTACTTGGAAGAAAATTTGTCTGTTAGAAACGCAAAAGTAGGACATCAATTTTCTTCGTTCTATGGAGAGTCTTACGTGATTATAAAATAAGTACGCCTGATTTTTTTTCCATTTTAGATGCAATAATGTTTCTCCTCATTCTATGCTTTTGTTAATACCGTGTCTGGAATTTCTCATCTGTTTTTAGATTATGGAACAATCCGGAAAGTGCTCTCTCCTCTGAACCAGTCGACGGGCAGCTGCCTGTTGGAGGAGATTGAGTTATTCCCTCCCCGGAAGAGGCAGGTGATCCGGAGCCTGCTCATCCTGCACAGTCGCAGTGAGCTGTATGTGGGTGTACGCGACCAGGTCATCAAAATCCCACTCAAGAGATGCAGCTACCACAAGAACCGAGAGTGAGTACTTCTTAGACTATAGCATACACTTTAAGAAGGTGGCACCCATTTTGACTATTCACTATATGAGACCAGTTAAGGTTTAATTGTCCCTTTAGGCCTCTGCATTTGACCCGTCCTTTAATGTCTCTAGGGCAGGATAGATTAGGACATCCAGTATAATGTCGTCACCTTCCTAAAATAATCGCCTAAGTCGCTTTTTTGCCAAAGATTACTTACGCAACAAAATGCCATAATTTCAATTTTGGGGAAAGTTTTTTGTGTTTCCTGAAAAACCTGTAAAAATGCGACTATTTTAGGAAGGTGTCAATGTAACTGCTGTAGCATTTTTAGATTTTTCTTTTAAAGCTATGAAACAAAAAACATGTTTAATAATCTACAGTTAAGCCGTCTCATTGACTCAGTAATTGACCAAAAAAAAAAATCAAGTGAAACTAAAAGATATTATAAGGACTTTTTGTAAGTGAAGTTTTGTAAGTGTGTTTTTAAGGGTACCTTCACTCTACAGTTAAGCCGTCTCATTGACTCAGAAATAAGTTTTGTAAGTGTGTTTTTAAGTGTGTTTTTTACTTCTTTTTGGTCATAATTTTAGTTTTACTCCACAGTTTTAGTATTACTCCTGTAGTGTAAAAACATGTTCAAATGGATGAGGTTAAAACAGAACAATTTTAAAGCCAAAAGTTTATTCCCTCGACATACAATTCTAATACAGACGTCTGGGTCTTGCAACGTAATCCCTGACTGCACATGAATACATGGGGCTCACGCCAGGCACCACGAGGAAGACGCCCAACTAACTTAGATCCACAGTTTTAACATACACAATTCATGAATATTGAAATATGCCAATTTGAGTACGATGCATCAGCGTTTCCGTCTGATATAGTTACACCCATTGTTTTTTCATTCTCCTTACAGGCCCGTCTCTCGTCTCAGTTCAGTATTTTCAACTTAAGTTTCCATTCTCTGAACCCTGCAAACAGCACAGAAAAAAACCCCTACGCCTGCACTCGGACACAGTGATGTCTGGGTGAGAGGTCGAGACACACACAGGAAGTCACCAACTGAGCAAAGCACATCATATTGTGCTGCATGTTTTTTAAGAAGCTGTAAAGCAAACTTTGATTAACAGATAAACACATTAAAACAGTAATACTCAGCACTCCAAATACAGACTTAGTCCGGTCCTGTTCTAGTACTGGTTTATTCCTGGTCCAGATTAAGTTACGGGATAAATCCAAACTTTTATGTGATGAGGACTCCATTTCCAAACTTACTTCTTATTAGTGGTTCATTTTTATTTGATTTCCCATCTATTATATGACTAAAATATTGATCTTATTTATTGATTCAGCACTATTTTTTGATTCATTCCATTTTTCCCGTCCTAAATTTACACCCGTGCACTTCTAACAGCCCCAGATTATGGAAGACCCCTTTACCTCTTGTCCCCATAAATCAGGCTGTCCTCCCGCCTCTTATTGCCATTGACCCGCCATTCTCTGCCGCACTATTGCCTGTTTATATATCAGATTTATCGGGCTTCTGTCTGCTGTAGAATATGCTTCCGTCAAAGGCATAAATATTGGCAGAAGAAGACGGAGCGCGATGGAGGCGTGAAGATTCAGCACCAGATTGAGTGGCCATCCATCACAGACAGGCGAGAATGGGAATCGCACCTGCCGCGGTTATCTCATGCACAA
>KN487561.1:0-38537 GCA_000787155.1 Scartelaos histophorus | reverse complement strand
CCCCCCTCCTCCCGCTCCTCCCCCTGCAGACATCACGTCACTTCGCCCCGTCTCTGCACTCGTCGGCGGCCTGATGCATGCGACCTGCGTCCTTGCATCGGCGCCGTCGTAGCCCCCGTCACTTCATTGTTACGGATGATGCTCATAACTTTTGTTTACGTTGGGCCGGGGGCGTGTGAGGCCGGGCCGGAGTCAGGATACGAGAGATGTGTCACTGAGCTGCCACTACTGCTGCCTGCATTTGCATAAGACAGTAACAATATGAATCTGTGTTACTCTATACACAGAGACATTACGATTTAGCTTCAGGGAGTTGTTGGAGGGATGGAAAATAAGAAATAATCTCTGTTTGTTCTTAATACGTCTTCCATTTGAAACACTAGACTAAAAATGAGGAAGCTTTTCAAATGCAGTAGTGTGTTTACTGCACCAATGCTCAACTATAAACACATCTTCTTCAAAGGGGCATTGTGTAGAGATGTAATTGCTTTGACTAATATTCCACTGTACGGCGTATGGCATTAAGTCTTTCTATTTTATTTAGTTACATGTTCTAAATAAAATAGTGAATACAACATTAGCTGATTTTCAGAGGACATGATAAGATTCTATAGGCCAATAATATTTACTATTAATTGGGGCAGGTCAAATATATTATCTTTTTTTTTTTTTTTTTTAGTTGAGCCTGCTCACAGAGAGAATGCATATTTTTTTTTTTTTTTTGTATGATTTATTTTCAATTTTCCAAAATGTAAAGTACAATTTACATAGATGTGTAACATCCGGGGCCAGTATATATGTACAGTATTAACATTTTACAGTGTAAACACCTTAAAGTCAAAACAGAAAGAGAGAAAAAAAACACAAAACAACAACAGAAAAAACAAACAAACAACAAAACAGGAAAAAAAAATAAAAATAAAACAAACAAACAAACAAAACCACAGAAAATGTGCTACTAAAACATTAGGCATAAGTGAACCACTTGATACCCATGAATACATGAAATAAAACACAACTCAACTCATAGGGTCACCTCCAAAGTCAAGGACCTGACATGATCTATAAATGGTAACCAGGCTTTTTATGATCTTTAACTGTAGATTTTTGTCTTAATGCAGTGAATTCTTGGGTCTTGTCACAAATACCGTATTTTTGGGGCTATAAAGTGCACTGGATTATAAGGCGCAGTATCAAATAATATGTCAGTTGTGTCATTGTCCACACATAAGGAGCATCGGATTATAAGGCGCAATAAGTGAAACAAAACACGTGTCGGATAAATCGAACTTTATTCAGGTCATTTACAATAACTCTCAGTTGTAGCTAACACAAAAATACAAGTTTAACAGTTGGGTGATTTGGGCATCAAACATGCCCGGATCCCTCTCAACATTGTTCAGTTTTAACACAAAAATACAAAAGCTGAAATCTGCATGGTAATGGTGGCATTTTGGGTCCTTGTACAGCACACGGCAGAACTACCGGTATGTTGCACAGTCGCCCTATATGTCGCCAACATATTACTCCTCCTGACTCGCCCACTAATACGTTATTAGACTAATGTGGACAACATAAAATAGGTTAGAGGTTAAACACAACCAAAGGTCACACATAAGGCCACTGGATTATAAGGCCACTGTTGATTTTTGAGAAAATGTCATGATTTTAGATGCACCTTATAGTCCCAAAAATATGGTAGAAATGATCCAGTATTTGTGCTTTCACCTTTTAGATATTTCATGTCAAAGTACAATGGAATCAAAATAAAAATCTATCTCTTGCCCCCATCTGGGACTCGCCTCTCCACAGATCTGACCTGTGTTTGTCTCTTTCTTGTCTCCATGGATTGTAATGCCATTCTGTGCAACATTCCAGACAAAGCTATGGATAAATCCTCCACCGGAAAGACGGACAGTGCACTTTTAAAGCTGAAAAGACTAGTCACACCTTGCTATTTTTGCTATTTATATTAAATTTATTATCAGCGTTTATATTTTTCCTCTTTATCATTATAATATATTGTGACGCGTGAGCTGCTGTGCCCCAAATAATTTCCCTTGTGGATCAATAAAGTCTGTCTAAGTCTAAATGTTGTTGTACTTTCCAACGACAAGAATTATGTTTGCAGAGAGTATAAAATGAAACTCTGCTAGAAAATATAACATGCCCTCTACTCCTCTTCCCCTACTGTCTCCCTATAACCTTTATCCAACGCTAAATTAAAAACAGTAAATCAATAATTGCAAACATCCAAGTCCTCCAACATCAAAAAATGTCCTTTTTCAATTTGGGTGAACAGGCTGCTATGACTTTATCCGTCTCCAACCATGTAAAACACTTAATTGTAGCTGTTTTACACTTTTCGATACGATCATATGACACCCTCCCTAGTTACTCATGTCCTAAAATGGCTTCTCTTTCTCTTTCGAGTTCTATTTTCTCTTCTTCTCCAATGCATCTCTCTCATTTCCTCCTCGCATTCATCAGTCATTCCACCTTATCAGCGAGCTTTTTTTTCTATCCAAACTCTCATCTGTTTTGGGGTAGTAATCTCTTGTTTAATTCATTCTGGTTCGTATCATGACGGGGCGTTAAAAGCTCATTAAATCCTCCGTCTCCTCGTCTTATTGCAGGGCGTGTGTGGGTGCCAGGGACCCCTATTGCGGCTGGGACATGCTCCTGAAGAAATGCACCACCCTGGAGGAGAGCGTCCGGATGAGCCAATGGGAGCAGAGCATTTCCAAGTGCCCCGTAAGTGCCACTGCGATACTTCTAATCTAGCTACATTTATTGTGGTCCATTTACTTGTTTGCAGGCTCCATCTTGATTTTAAAGCTAATAGAAAGTGCTATTTTATATCTTAGGAATCTTTTTTTCTCTCCACATACGTCGTGGTTCTTCTGTGGGAGCGCTGTCCTGTTCTGTATTCTTGTCTTACTTCTGTAACTTACAAGTCGGTGCTGCTATAAACCACAGATCGAATATAGTGTTGCCGAAGAAGAGTGTCGAGGGACTGAGCCTGTTGACTTTAAAGAACAGTCTGTACACAGGGATGGAGTGATGTGAAAGCTGATACGCCATCATCAGCTGCACTGCCTCTTTATTAACACGCAGACTTACCATTTTTTGCTAAACTTACAACAGAAAGATTTTTTTTTTTATCTGAAATTGCAGTAGAATATGTATTTTTTGGTGTTTTTATCTTGATTTTGTTTTCCTTTATGGCAAAATATGTAATTGTAGCAGTGGTGGTGGCACAGTGGCTGAGTGGCCAACATTCTCGCTTCACAGTACAAAGGTCCTGAAATGAACTCCAGAGCTGGTCCGGCCTTTCTGTGCTGAATTTGCACGTTTCTCGGTGTCTTTGTGGGTTTATTTTGGGCATGCAGAGTTTACCTCATCAGCCCAAAATACACTATGCTGCGGCTATTGGTGGTTTCAGCCTCCTTTTTATATGTAGTGTATTTGAAGAGTTAACAGTGGTATTAGTGACAGAGTGCCACTTTAGTTGGAATTTGGAGTATTTTGTCCCATTTTGACATTAACATTGGTAGTACAAGGTGTGGTAATTGGACTAGGCTTAGTTTGCAGTCTTTTCATGTGGCTTTATAGTTTCAGAGGAATATTTAGCGATGGAGTGGCCAAGCGTCCAGTGGCATCTGTTAGTAGAGCTGTGGCTGGGAGTGGGCCCATGCTGTTTCCATTAAGATGTACAAATCTGTATGCATGGCCATGTCAGGCCCATATGGTCGTATGTAAATGTGTGCATATGTAGTGATTCCCTTGTGAAATGGCTAATACCCAACATGTTTATTCATTTATCCTTTGTGTCTATTAGCTTAAGTACATTTAAATAACGCCTGCTTTAAGCAACATATTAATGAATGATGTTACAGCCCTCTATTTAATCAAGCCTTAATGTGCACTTTATGTTAGGACAAAGACAAGGTTGTGTTAGAACAAAAAAAAAAACAACTATCAAATAATTGAAGAACAAAAGCTGATCTCCAGGTCAAGACTGTGTCTACACTGCATCACAATCATCTTTATGTTCCTTTGGGGGAGCAGGAGAAAGTGTCTCAGGAGGTGGAAGATCAAATATCGTTGCTTTGACTTTTGCCTCCATATAATTAATAAAGACATTTATGTTCATAGCACCATCCACTGTTTGAAAGTGTCTCACAGATCTAACTGTTTCAAGGTTTAATCCATTGATTGGGTAAGTTTCATTTTATCTGTAAAAACCTATGCGTCTAAAATGCTTTTACAATAGGCGCAAATGAATCCAGACAGAGTCACAATGTTCGTCAGTACAGGTCAATGTCAAGCTGAAAGCTGCACAAATCTGATGCAACTCTCTGTTATTCATACTCAAAATTAAGGCCAGAATGGCATTTGTGGCAAGTTGTATAAAACTTAAAGTATTCATCCTCATGTCTTGTTATAAAATACTCTCATGGGGACTAGTACATTGAGGTTTGACATGTTCTACAGAGGTCGCAGAGCTTTTCAAACATGCACATGGCCAATCTTTTGCAACAGGAAGGGCATCTGGCATAAAATATCCACCAAATCGCCATGCCGTTGGTTCCTGTAAATGTCTGCAGAATTAAAAGAGGGTGCACTGATTAAAAGCTAATGCTCTCAGGGAGTATTATCTGATTGGATGCTGCCATATCACTTATTGCCCCATCTGTAAGTGATAGGTGCAACAGATGTAATATTGGCTTTTTCTTGCTCCCATGCCAACTCATTTATCCAAAATTGGCCGCCTTTGCCAAGCATTCCCAACTGAGGATTGCAGCAGCTTTCAATTACCAATAAGGACGGGCGTTATTTCGTCTTCCTACAAAACAGCTGATGTCTTTTCATTCAAAGTGTTTTTTTTTTCTTTTTTCTCTGTTCCAAATGGCTTCTTGGAAAGTAGGAGCCAGCATTCTCATATCATCTGTGGTGCCTTTTTTGTGTTTAGCCTTAGCGCCCCGGACTTCTTGAGTAATATCCAAACTGTCCCGCAGCATTCTGTTTCTCTTCAAATGTCTATTTATGCAGCGCTTTTTATTTCCTCATATTTCTGCGATTTCAATGCGCCGATTCGCAGCATTCATTTTCCGGGAGACCCTTTTTCTGTCAGATCGTATCCACCGCCCTTCCTCATACATCTTCCTTGTGTTTATGCCGCGCCGTGTCCTGGTGACTGAGCAGTTTGGGATGTGCGGAGAGGCTCATAATGTGGCTATTTTTTGCATCTGTTTGAGGGAAATTGATTTTGGAAGCTGCCACATGGGCTTTGTTTCCCAAACCCGCAAATACCTAAGTTGTAGTGAGTGCTTTCCAGGAAATCCATTATCCTCAAAATATTGTGTAGCTCGCTGTGGGGATTTGGAACTCAAAACCATACACCTGTCTGTTTTTATTTCTTCATTCTTACCTCAAATTATGTTTTTGTTACCTTTTTAAAGTGCTAGTTTAGTCAGCCTATCTTCAAAGTTTGAGACTTCAGATGATAGATCAGATTTATACATGTCACTATCACTGTTTCATATCGAAACCTTCCTAAAATAATCATCATTTTTTTCAGGTTTTTCAGGAAACACAAAAAACTCCCCCCAAAATTGAAATTATGGCATTTTTTTGCCTAAGGAAAAGTGACTTAGGCGGTTATTTTAGGAAGGTGACGATATTAAAGATGACCTATTGTGCTAGTATCTGTTATATAGCTATAATCTATTATAAGGTGATACCATAGATTATAGCTATAATCTATGGTATAATCTATGGTATCACATTATAATAGATCACTTTATAATAGATTATAAGGTGATACATAACTAGTATCTAGTTATAGCTAGATAACTAGTATCTGTTATATAGCTATAATCTATGGTATCACCTTATAATTTGGACATTTTAAATTGTAATATTCATCTAAAACAACACGATAAAAAAACAAGTTTGCTGCGGTGCCCAAAGGGAGCTGAGCGAAGTTATCCTCACCTCTTATGGTTATAGCTGCACATCTCACTAGCTCCTGCACCAAAACTTATAATAGATTATAAAGTGATACCATAGATTATAGCTATATAATCTATGGTATCACCTTATAATCTATTATAAAGTGATACCATAGATTATAGGTATAATCTATGGTATAATCTATGGTATCACTTTATAATAGATTATAAGGTGATACATAACTAGTATCTGTTATATAGCTATAATCTATGGTATCACCTTATAATTTGGACATTTTAAATTGTAATATTCATCTAAAACAACACGATAAAAAAACAAGTTTGCTGCGGTGCCCAAAGGGAGCTGAGCGAAGTTATCCTCACCTCTTATGGTTATAGCTGCACATCTCACTAGCTCCTGCACCAAAATAACTATGCAACACTTCCGAATCCGACACGTATCACCAATTAAGAAAATAAAATCGGAGAATGAAGTAGTTGAGAGCAGTGGCCATATGAAAACAGGGATGATCAGCAAAACGGCTTCTTGAAAATAAGCGATTCAAGATCAAACATGCACCAATAAGTCCAAATAGAGCTGCTGGTGAGTAAACGGTGAGGGCAGACAACTATAACATGGTTAAAAGCTCCGAAAAGTCGATTTTGCATAATACTGCTTTAAATCCTTTCTGTCTTATACTTGAAATAGAAAATGTTTTGCATACTTCCAATCAGAACTGCAGTTTTGGAATCATTTGGAAACATCTTTGGTACAGTAGTTGAAATTACAAGTGGCACAAATAGGCAATCTCTGTACCAAATTTTATGTTTTCATCTTCTGAGTGATTGTGGTCAAAGGGGACATTACACTACACTGCATGTTCTGTCCGCTCTAGGGTAAAAATTGGTTTATTTCTCTGAACTTTTTCCCTCCGTGTTGTCCTCAGGTGCGTAACGTGACGGTGGACGGTGGTTTCGGCTCCTGGTCCAGTTGGTCCATGTGCAGCCACAGCGACGGAGGAGGGAGCGCGGGGGCGTGTCTGTGCCGGACCAGAGCCTGCGATAGCCCCGCCCCTCAGTGCGGAGGGCAGCAGTGCCACGGCATCAGTGTGGAGGTGGCCAACTGCTCCAGGTAAACACACAAACATATGAACTCCCACAGGCCACACTTCATTTCCTGCGTGGAGTCTCTTGGGGAGTAATTGTTTCTCCTTTATCACACCTCCTCGTTACGGGGCACTGTGAACTCATTTGCCACATGTTTTATATTTAGTGTTTCCGCGTTTTGGGAAGTGTTGATTAGCTGTTTGGTTTTTTTTCACTTGGTTTACGCTCTTGCTAGATTGCAAATTTAAAATCCACTATTAACAATTCATGGTGTATGTTGATAATATTTGACAGGTTTCCAGCAAGAACAAGCTGTTCTGATCCAAATATGTTTTTGTTGGGTCAGGATCGGAAATTATCCCAACAAATAGTGGTTTAAATTCTCTTTAATGACTCCCAGTTTAAATAAATACATAAAAGTGACATTTACACAATTAAACCACAGTTTGATCAGAGAACTACTGACTGATTTACACTGTATGTTCATCTGGGTTTTCTTTAGACTGTATAAAGAAGTGGACTAAGGAAGTGTGGAGCCATAGTATTCGATCCAGTCAAATGAAGCTCATGGTGCGAGCTTCTGCTATAGGAGCAAATTTGGAGCCAAGTTCTCTATTAGGAGTAAGAATTTATTTACACCCAAAGTAGCTAAAGAAAAACACCAGGATGTCCAATTACACTGTGTATACAATCTCTGGGGTTATCTTAGTCTTGGCATAATGTAGTCAGTCTATTTTTTTGTTAAGTTGTAATGGCCCCTCTACATAACGCCTTTTTGTCCCCTTAGAAATGGCGCCTGGACCCCCTGGACATCGTGGTCTCCCTGTAGCACCAGCTGTGGGATCGGCTTTCAGGTCCGGCAGCGCTCGTGCAGTAACCCCGCCCCCCGGCACGGAGGACGAGTGTGTGTGGGCCAGAACCGAGAAGAACGGTAATATACAAGTCTACAAACACCTCCAGCCTGCAAACATGTGCGTTAAACCTCAGGCTGGACTAGGGCTGGACTCTTACATTTTTAGATCAGGAGTTTTTAACATTTTTTCTCTGGTGAGGTACTTTACAAAACAAAAATTCCACTCTGGTCGCAATAAACTGAGAAAGTATAAGAGCCATGGCAAGCCCCTAATGGGATACAGTTAAAACATAAGTCTATTTTCATTTATTAGTGCACAAGTTAAAATTATTTGAGTTATTGAGCACAATACATATAATTCTCATGTTCTAAATGACAAAAACAGATGCATAAGTTGAAAACATAATCTACCTTTTTGTATTGTATGTTGATATTTTAACTTATGCCTATTTCTGTGATGGTTAATTAAGAAAATATGCCCATGGTTAGATAATTACCAAGCTTTCAAACACAGACATAGAAGTCGTGTGGTGAGGAGTAATCGCTTTGTGCAGATGTATGTGCGGTCTCTAAGCAACCCTCAAGTCTTGAAGATAATCTGTTTTTTTTCCAAGAAGGAACATCTGAAAATGACACAAAAAGAATCACAAAAAAGGCTCATGTGCAGGTATGGTCAAGATGTCGCGCGTGCAAGTCTGCAAACTTTTCTGCTATAGGTTTTATAAAAGTACTTTCTGATACAGTAAGTTTAAGTTAATTTTTGAAGCAAATAAGTCATCAAACAAGCAAGATGAACTGGAGAACTACAAAAACGACCCAAAAACAATTTATTACACCAACAGGAAACTGGAAGTAGTCTTGTACCTCAAATTGCATCTTCTTTTTAATATATTTTTTCCTCTCTCATCTTTGGACATTTTTCGTTTTCTTGCTCCTTACTTCACAATTTTGGTTCTGCTTGTTGTCCAATTTCTTTCGCAAATTGAAGGCCTCAGAAAAAGCAAACCTCCGACAATGATACCATTCGAGATTGCAGTTTTGAATTTGACATGAGCTCAAATATTTTAGCTGCCGTGACCTGTAAGCTGCATTCTAGGTACGGGGAACATGCTCTACCCATTACTTAGCCATACTAGTAAAACCTGAAAATTGGACTTCTGTGCATTGCGTAGCTTCTCTGGCAATAGTTTCATCTGCGTGTCTTCATGGTGATGTTATTGCGATTATTGTACGATATTAGAGTGTTTTAACGCTAGAATACAGCTTTAAATGTTCTTCTTTATTTTCTAATCCATGTTATGATCCGTTTTTAAACTCCAAACCTTCACTAGAATCATTTAGATCAGGGGTCACCAACATGTTTCGTTTCGTTTTTAAAGTGACAATATCTTAAAAATATGGAGCCACATCAGTCCGTCTGATAATATAATTCAGCTTTGCGCAGATTATTTATTTACGTTTTACAGAAACGAAACTTAAAACCGCATGGCTCATTTGCATAAACTGTGCAGTTCTGTTTCTGTCAGACTAAAGGACACGACTCAGAGTGTTTTTTCTGCGGCAGAGGGATGTTGTCCTGATTGTGAGTCTGTTCTGTGCGTATATCGTGTTGGTTAAACTGGAGAAATTTAACTTTTCAGTGATGGTACCTGCACAGGTCACACGAGTGCAGATTGTACGTGCACAGGTTTAGCACAGCTCTATATTTAACACTTATTTCACTCATGTATGATCCTTTATTTATGTTGGCCATTTAATTTATGTTGGCTACTGCTGTGATGAAAAGACTGAACAGTGTTTGTCTTCTGGACACATGCACACTCAGCTTTATGTTTCAGTAACAGTATCAGGGTCATCTGAAAATTTAACAATTACAAAGATTAATACACTTTAAGTACTGAAAATTAGTGCTGATATCTGTGTCACGCTTTGCTTTCACTGGTGATAATTATTGTGAGAAATAATTAACGAGATCAGTGTCTACACATAGATGATTTTCATTAATCATTATTAATAATGTTTGTATGTAAAAGGCAAACTGAGCAAATTTGTTGTTTCGTATCAAAGCGTCTCAAACTGGGCGCCCTTCGTATCACTCAGGCCCATGAAGTAGCTCTCAGCTTCAAAAAGGTTGGTGACCCCTGATTTAGATCATTTCAGACCTGGATTTACCACATGGAACTAAGGGGAAATTGTAGCTGTTAACTTCAAAACTACCGCTTCATGACATAAAAAGGGGGAAAAGAGCATTTTGAGAAATCTGGAAATGCAGACAAACGTGAGAATGAAACAAAACACAACTCCAGGTATGTTTTTGATGAGCAAACTTTATAACATGCCTTAAAGCTCAAAAGCATTAATTTTATGAAATATAGGACCTATAAATGCCGTACTTTGGAATATCCTAATCAGTGCAATATGGATACAAACAGATATCATACACTCCAATGGAAAAGTTCCATATTACACCTTTATTTTTTCCACATACTCCCTTTTGCCAGTTATACTAATCTCCCGAATGAAACAGCTGAAATATCACAGGACACATTTTGATTTTCCCACCCGCCTGTGTTCCTTCTTCTTAGTCTGGGGTTTTGCTTTGTTTGATCTTAGCACTCTGAATATGTGCTTTGTTCAGCTGTTTAAAACACCTTAGGCCAGTTAGAGGCCAGCTGCGAGGGCGGGGAGGACTCTGCTCTGAAAGAATAAAGAAGTGTGTTTTTCATGGGAGCGGGAGACTCTGCACTGGTCACTAGAATAGGCAGTGGTATTAGCCTGTCTGCATGGTTTTATCTGAAAGAGAGTGGCTAATAGAGGCCATTTTGGAGCGTGGTGGACTTATCGTGCGCACTTACGGCCGCGGCACATGTTTAAACAGTTAAGCACCTCTCAAAGGCTCCATCAATCTGTTGCGTGGAGCGGGAAGTAGGTAGAATCCACTGTGTTAGATATAATCCAACATAGTATATATGATCTATTAAGGTAATTAAACAATATCCGGCTTAAAAACCTTCAATGCTACTGTAGTATAACTTAAAAAAGTCTTAGCTGGAAAGAAATATGTCTGAAAATCACTAGCAGAGGGTGCAAGAACTGCAAAATGCAACATTCACATGATCTGAACACATAAAGTGAAGGTTTATGGGCTTTAAAAACACAGAGGAGTTTAATGGATTTGATGATTTGCTCCAGAAGTTGCATCATTATTGTCATTGTTGCAGTATTTTTACACAAACCGATCTACTTTATGTCATATTTTTGTGGCAGAAGTCTTCTCAAATTCCCCATCTAAATGAAAGGGATTTCAGCTTAACCGGAAGTACAACCACAAAGAAAGTAAATTTATTTATTTTTGTATAGCCCAAAATCATAATAACAGTTATCTCAGCGGGCTTCACAAAATTGTTAAATTACCAAACAAAGATGTCAGAGAATGAAGCAGAATAAGAAAAAAAAAGAAAAAAAAAATTAATTAATAATTCAAAAATACAGAATGTCCAACAATAAGCAGGCAGATGGATAATTGTCCCAGCATCTCCTGTCCTTAGACCCTCCTTCTTCGGCAAGGAAAAACTCGAGAAAAAAAAACCCAGTGGGAAAAAACCAAGAAACCTCGAGGAGAACCACAGTGAAGGAGAGATCCACTCCCATGGACGGACAGGCATAGATGGCCAGGACGTATCCACTGCCAATAAGGTTGTAAATCTGTAGACCAAAGCTATTGGCAGAAGGAAACTACAGGACACTAACAGGAAACTAACAGGACAAGGACAGATTAATCCAGGACATGAAGGAGGGAGGGGTCCAGGTCCTGGACACTAGGGGGCACCACGGCCCAAACTGGAACAGCAGCATCTGAAACAGTTACACTTCCCAAGAAGGGGAGTGGGACAAGGGACAACATGTGAATAGCAAAGAACAGACTACGAATCCCCCCCTTAAGAGGAACTGGAGGAAGTGTCCAGGGTGAAGGAAGTCTGGAAGTCCCTGTTTTACTGCTGCCCTTGTGACCCAGCCCCAGAGGGAGAAAATGGATAGACGGATGGACTGTACCGTGCTCGTACATTAAAACTGGCGGCTGAGCACATAAGCCCGTAGTGTTTGTTTTACAGTGTAGACCTTGACATTTTGTATCTCCACTAAAGTTGTTTATTTAAACCGTTTTGTTTGGGTCTATGCCCGATCCCTACTCCAACTCATTTCCAGGCTTAAGAGGAGTCAGCGCGTTTATTCAAAGCGAGAATCAAAGCTCAGAGGTCCCAGTCTGCTCTCTTGTTCTTTGGCCATAAGTTCTGTCCTGATTGTTTTCTAGCAACTTTGAAAGATAAAGTGCATAGTATAGGACGCCGCTTTGGGTCTAAATCTGGCTATAGTTAAATCCTGCATTATGAACCTTCTGTTGATATTTCCCTTAGCACGTTGCACTGTCCTCACTGCTTACTCAGCCTTCAGTGGATAATTAGAGACTGGTGCGTTTGGGGGGAAAAGGAGATTAGATATTATGGGCCAAAGCCTGTCTGGAATGATAAAAGTGTGCACAAATGTAATTTTCAGGCTTTTAATCATTTGTGTATTGATTGCATTGTGTTCAAGTGCCTTCAGGAGATTTTCCCTTGGAGTTAGTTTTAGTTCTGGCTGCAAAGTTGAATCTTGCAGTTGTTGGGGGAAAATAGATGAAAGCTAATATGGATTTATTCATTAAGAAGAAGATACATTGATACGATCTTTAGGGACGCACCAGTGCAGTTCTGGTATCAATTATCGATTCCATGATATCGGTTCAGTCGTTATGGTTGGGCCTTCATTTATTGTAATAAGAGTATTTTTATTCATACAAAGTTGTTCAGTGGTGATGTGAAGGATAAACAACAGTAGCATAACACAATTTGATCTCTTGAGTAATAAGTTGACTGTGTTTTACACAAATAAGTGGGATTTGTTGTCCTACACTGGTCTCAGTTAATCCTGGGTTTTGGCAAATACTTGAAGTTAAGTTATTGAATCAGTATCAGAACTGAAAAAGCTTTATCGATGCATCTTTAATCTCATTTTTTTCACCAGCAGATGTTCCCCCTCCTCCCTTTACTGGGCCTTTGTCCAGACTCACCTGTGACCTCTGGTCTTCTTATATCAGGCCAAAGTGAGCGCGCTAGGTTCACTGACGTCACGTTTGTCCGGTCGCAACTTCAGTTAAAAAGGTTCAAATTAAATAATAATATCTCACCTTCATGGAACCAAAACGATTTCTTTTTTCAAAAATCATTAGTTATTCTGCATCTTTTTTGTACTAAATGTGTTAAAATGTCATGTAGTGCGACTGTCCACACTTAACTGCTGATTTTAAAACTTCAATTACACTAAATATTATCAAACGTGTTTTCTTTCTTTTTTGGCATATTTTCTGAAGTGTTTTGTAGTCCCACATGAAATTTCAGCCTTCTTGAATAGATATTTCCCCCATAATAGTCAAACAAATATTGCCAGAGCGTGTCAATTTTTTTCAAATATCATGTTTTCATGTTTTCAAATATCAATATCATGTTCATAATATTCAGAACTCTATCAATATACCAACCATATTTTAGAAAATAAAACAATTTTTAGGTTATTCTCAGCTGCACTACATGACATTTTTTAAGTCGTAGCCTATTCATGTACATAAAAAGCCACTAAAAATGCTTAATAAAAAATGTCAAACATAGATTTCTGCACCTGACACTGTAATTTTTTTTAGAAGTTCAATACAAACTAAATATAAAAATTTGCTTTATACATCACTGACCCACTATCAAACTGAAATAACATAGACAGTATCTGTAGTGTTATGCAAAATTCAAAAGGGATGGGCCAGTCTAATTATAAATGATAGTTCAAATTCCTTAAAAATCTTTATTAAGAATATAACAAGGCGTAGTGGAGATTATCAAAAAGCCTTAGAAAGCACTTTATAAGTCTGCTCATTGTAAAGCGCCGTGAGTTTTGTGAAAGGTGCTATACAATTCCAAACCATTATTTTTATCTGTAATTCTAAAAACACCCTCGCCTCCTCAGCTGCGCAGAATAGAATCTATACTTTCTATGTTTTGCAGCTTAAAGAATGTAGCACTATAAAAACACTTAGAAAATAACACAAAGAAAGCATCAAGTTTGCAGCTTTTCAACCGCCTGTCTCAGCGCTCTCTTTAAAGACAAGCACGTGTCTAACCTCAAGAGCAATAAAATGCTTTTATTGTGGCATGTGTAACAGTTATAAAACGTATTATATGGCAGTAATAAGCCTCGCTCTGATTGTTAATGAGAGTGAGTTATTAAGTATAGTACACACAGCAGTGAACTTGTCTTGTAAAGCACTGTAATTAGAAGTGATGCATGCTTTGTGTGGCTTTTTATTGCAAATGATCTACGAAATACATATTGAAGGTGATTGAAATACGTCGTAAAACTGTCTTAAAGGTTCATTGTGTAACTTTTGTGGAGGAGGGTCCGTCAAATGCTTTTATGGAGATGTTATTGCTTTGCCTGGAATGTTTCACGGTTAAATCTTTCTATCTTCACGGAGACAAAACCAAACCAACCCCACTCACAGGCAGTTTTTCTATGTATTTTTGAGCAATAAAACCACCTATAATTCAATAAATGTTAAGTAGCACTGTTTAATGTTTAATTTATATAGATGCATTATATAACCGTCACCTAATTGTTTTTGCAGATATGTCATTTCTCTGTCTGGAATATTAATTAGGTGACGGTTATATAGTGCATCTATATAAATATCTATATTGATAATCTGCACTACGCCTTGTTATATTCTTAATACAGATTTTTAAGGAATTTAAACTATCATTTATAATTAGACTGGGCCATCCCTTTTGAATTTTACATAACACTACAGATGTTGTCTATGTTATTTCAGTTTGATAGTGGGTCAATGATCTATAAAGCAAATTTTAATATTTAGTTTGTATTGAACTTTTAAAAAAATTACAGTGTCAGGTGCATAAATCTATCTATGTGTAGCATTTTTAGTAAATATATATAGTGCATCTATATAAGCAGCACTGGACGATCTGCAGAAAAAGGCTAAAAGGAATCACAACACTTTGTTATAAGTAAACTTCAGAGACAGTTTGCGGAGTTATTTTGGTGACAGTGACAAGGCAAAAGTGCGCTGACGACTTTAGTGGCCTTCACAGATTATTTTAACACAGTGTCAGCCAGAGTTCTTATGCCATTTTCACCTGACAGCTTAAGAGAACGCAGAGACAGGGCCGCTGCAGTTGGATGTGGGTAGTATATTTCAACAAATGCACTCAACCTGTCTACCATCAGGGAAAGTTTTCAGATTAAAAAAGTGGAGAATGCATTGCAAATAATTGGGTTAATGATGAAGATGTATTTTGATATGATATGACAAAAATATTACGACTATATAAGCAATAAATAAGCATCTATTCATAGTTTACATGTATTTTTTTATGGGAAAACGAAGCTGCATGTTGCATCTGTTATGTAATATTTTCAGAATTAGGTTTAGTGTGAAGACGCATTATTTGCTCCATATTTCAGTTTTTTTTTAGAGTCACTTGGATAATTTCCGCCCTGGAACTGCACATTTCTACTGAATAAAAGGTATAAAGTAGTTGTTAACTTAAAAACTACCTGCATGACATCACGAGGTGGATCAGAGCATTTTGAGCTGGGGAGATATGGAGATATTACTCAAACATGTGTGACTTTATACAAGACATAACCCCAGGTATGTTATTGAAAAGGTTACAACATTTTAACGTGTCCAAAAGTTCACAAGAATCCATGTTGTGTAATATCAGACCTTTTAGCTATATTGGCTTATGTTGTCTTGATTTGGCCAAATGACTCAGTGTGTTCAGTCACTCATTTGCATTAGACCTTCCTGCTCTTCATGTCTTGTCGTGTTTGGTGTTTCCCTCAGATACTGTAACGAGCACCTGCCCTGCCCGCCCCACGTCTACTGGTCGGCCTGGTCGCCGTGGGAACGCTGTAATGTACCCTGCGGCGGAGGCATCCAATCACGACGCAGGACGTGTGAGAACGGAGACGACTGCCCCGGCTGTGGACAGGTAGGACACAGGTCACCCTCTCTACTGTGGGCTTCAAGTTTAAACAGGTCTTCTCCTATTACAACTACATACAACAAAATGTGTAGTTTAGAAACACACGCTGCATTATTAGAACTATTTTATCTTAAGAGACGTCATGTTTCATTTGCATTATATTGACATACTCCAGCCTTGAACCAGGGCTGTGCATTACCATGAGTCTGACAATACAGCACATATCATGATATGCATGTGACGATTCAATATATCCTGATATATATCCCGGTACTAAAACATAGGATGATATATTGTGATTTATCGATAATTACTTCTATTAATACAGTCAACTGCACCTTCACGAAAATTATATGTAGGTGTATGTATGATTATAATTCATAAAAATCATCAGAACTATTAAAAAATAGTATTTAAAAATTGATTTAGATGCATTTTGAATCAATTACAAGTATTACAATATATCACTAAATTGATATTTTCTTACACCTCTACTGTAAATATTGCTGCTGTAATGTAAGTGGGTAGAGGAGCCAAGAATTGTCCTTAAAGGTCCAGTATTACACAAAATTGACAAAATGGCTTTCATGCCATGTTATAATGTTGTTACCATAGAGCGTATATATGAATGGACATAGCTAACGCGCTAGTCGCCGCTGTCCACCAAACAGGAAGTGTTCCAGGAGGCTCTTCTGGCTCCTTCTGACTCTGGCTCCCATTGACTTACATTAGGATCTTATTGCTCGTCTCTCTGTACTTGCTGCAGTGATTCTCTTCATCTTAGTCTTAAAATATTCATATTAACCCGCTCTACATGATCCAGAATTTTTTCCCGCTATTTTGTTTGTAAAAAAAAAAAAATCCTATTGATAACATAGAGCCTGGCTCCAGATTGGCTCCTGAAACGTCAGGAGCCTCATCTGAGCGGCACTGAACACTATGGATGACTTCACACTCACTTAGTCCACTTTTTTATACAGTCTATGGTCATCAAAAAACATACCTGCAATACTGTTTTGTTTCATTCACAAATAATATATAGAAATAAATCAAAAATATTGCTTAATATGGTTCCTATAATAATCCTAATATGGTTAAGTTAAAGTATTCTTAGTTTCAGGTCATTTTCCTCAAGTAAAATGAGGAAAATGGTGTCACTTCATGGAGATAAATGCTGTATGTTTAATGCCATACTGTGAAACATCCCAGGCACAACTACAATATCTCCATGGACACAGGCGGTGGTGAACCCCAGAGTTACACAGTGAACCTTCAAAACCAACTTTAGTGTTTGTGTCGATGCATTTAGTCATTCATGTAAAATCTGTAAGAGCACACATCCTCTATATTTATTTATGTATTTGCACATCATCCTTCTCACTTTTATTAGCAGGATCCTTTTGCCACCACACACAAGCGCACACATAACACACACATAACACACACAAACACACACATGCACATATTTAACACTGGGAGTAATCAGCACACGCGAGCAGCTTATTTCCACAAAGGCTTTCTGACGCTGATGTTGAGTGTTGAAATGCGAGCTCTGGCATTGGCCCTTGTTGACAGAGTGATGAGATGGTGCGTGTTATTTCTGTTCGCTCACACATACCATCTCGAGTGTGCGTAAATAAAGACCCAATGAACACGAGAGCTTTTCCTGCCCGCTCCGTCCCTTCTGAAACGCAGTACAGGATGTGGGTCAGGGCCTGTTGCCTTCATGAATACTTCAAAACGGTTGTTGTTTGTGTTTTTTTGTTTATTTCCAGGACTATTTTCAAGGATTTAGTCGAGATATATTGGAAATTACTTGCAAAACTTCCATATTGACGTAAATGGTACTCGAAGTGGGGCTGAGCAATTTGGGAAATATATTTGTGTGTGATTTTTCTGACAAGTATTGTGATTGGATTTGCGATTTATGTTTTAATAATAGGATTATGTTCAGATTTCACATTTTATATGAACTGACAAGCTAATACAAGAATCACATTTCAGAACATGTTTGTGCAGATCGAAAAGGTACAGGGTTAGCACTTTTTTATGCAGGATAAGACAGGATATTTAGTTGTTTGTGTGTGAAATTATTGAAAAAGAACAAAAAGGAAGGTCTTTGTAAAGGGTTAACAAATGTAGCATGTCAGAAACTTGTCAGATTTGAGAGAATGTTGTGTTTTAAGGCGTCACTGAACCTAAAAGTGTAGTCTGTAGGTCTTCCACATTTTGGTAGTGAAATATTTTCCTAGTATCCAAAGAAATGTTATTGCTCTGTCTAGAATATTCGATTAAATTTGCCTATTAAACGAGGGAGACACGCAGGTTACAGCTCTACACTACTTTACAATTTAGATTCAATACAGGAAGTACTGTATTTTTGAGGAATAGAAACATCCTTAATGAATAAATGCTAGATGGAAATGTTTAATATCATACCATGGAACATTTCAGGGAAAGCAAAAATATCTCTGTCCACTGTCCACTTGAAATATATGCAGCTTTAATGAAATTTTAGTACGTAACCACTATGACTTCAAGTTTCTAGTACATACAAGTACACAATGTATAAGTGCAGTGAAACGTGTATTATTCTCTTGTGTTTAAAATAGCAAGTGTACAGCCCTTTTATGTTCTTATACCATATGCGTCACATTTCTTCATGTGCAACCGACTTCTAGCTGTGAAAAGTATTTAATAACAGGAAGCTCATTATAAATGATTTAAAATGGTCCAAAGTTATTCCTCACTTGTCTTAAACCTTCACATTACTCACTGTGATTATAAGTGCTATAACAAAAACTAGCATGCTAACACACACTTTCTGACTGTTGGACAATAAAATTCTGACAGCAAGCAATAGTTAACATAAGCATATTTCCTATTATTATTATTATTATTATTATTTTCCTATTACTTTCCTATATTAAACTACCTTTTGTTATAACAGTTTTAACTTGGAGGCTTTATAATTTATATACAGTATTTTTCGGGCTATAAAGTGCACCGGATTATAAGGCGCAGAATCAAATCTAAAATAATCGCCTAAGTCACTTTTTGCCTAAGTTTACTTTGCCATAATTTATGCCATAATTTCAATTTAGAGGGGGGAGTTTTTTGTGTTTCCTGAAAAACCTGAAAAAATGACTTATGCAATTATTTTAGGAAAGTGTCGATATGTCAGTTGTGTCATTGTCCACACATAAGGCGCATCAGATTATAAGGCGCAATAAGAGAAACAAAACGCGTGTCGGATAAATCGAACTTTATTCAGGTCATTTACAATAACTCTCAGTTGTAGCTAACACAAAAATACAAGTTTAACAGTTGGTGATTTGGGCATCAAACATGCCCGGATCCCTCTCAACATTGTTCAGTTTTAACACTAAAATGCAAAATTTGAAATCTGCATGCGCATGGGTTATAACTCTTGCACACGGGTTATAACTCGTGCGCATGTATTAATATCTTGTGCATACGCCTTATAATTCGTTCCCACGCTTATCATTTTTATATTCACCACGTCCCTTCTACGGCTCCGTACAGTCGCCCTATATGTCGCCAACATATTACTCCTCTTGACTCGCCCAGTAATACGTTATTAGCCGTAATGTTACAACATAAAATCGGTTGGAGGTTAAACACAACCAAAGGTCATACATAAGGTGCACTGGATTATAAGACGCACTGTTGATTTTTGAGAAAATGGAATGATTTTAGATGCGCCTTATAGTCCGAATAATACGGTATTATCTTTGTTTATTGTATATAGTCATTAATAAATACATAAAAATAAAAATAATAACCCAGTACTCAAATGGAGCCTAAAACATGGCCCCCATTGTCCTATAAATATTATTACCCATTTTTCATTCATATTAAAACCCATAATACATTTTGCATGACATTATATTTACACATATATATAACAGCAGTTTTTACCTTCTGCAAGACGAGAGGAGAGAGCAGATGACCCATGTGTGAGATGGCGATGAGCGAGCCACATTAAACGGGGCATTTAGCTAAAGCAGCACATCCCACAGCCTGTGTAATGGCCCGTAGTAAAGCTAAATAACACGCTAGCTCACTCACCATATATAGAGCGTCTTATAATTGCCTGTGACGCATTAGTTTGTTCAGGAAAAAAATACAAAAGAAAAAGTGACATCCCATTAAAACCGCGCTGTGTAGCTTTTTGTTTTTGTGTCTCTTTATGTTATTTCTTTGCCTATAATGAACTACTGAATGGCCTTGTATGTATTCGTTACCATGGAGACTAAAAGTGACATGTCATATCTGTGGAAAGGAGACCCCACTCGCAGTAGAAATACATGTTTTTGGGTGTCTTACTTGCAAAATGTGAGACTTATTAGGATATTTCCCCACTAGACTTTCATCAGACAAATAGTTAGATTTAATTGACTGGAAGTTTAATTTACAGTTGCATCTCCATGGAGACAAACAGGTGGCCTAGACTCCATCAAAAATGTTACACAGTGCATCTTTAAAGGGCTCATATTACACAATTTTCTCATCTTTTATAGTGTTGTTTCCTCGTCAAAAACATACCTGGAGTTGTGTTGTTTTGTTTTGTTTTGTTTTTTATTCACACAAACCCTGCATATTTAGGCTTTCTCTCATACAGAAAACACTCTGTTCCACCTTGTGATGTTATGTCCCATTACAGGAAGTGCTCCAATATGTTTTTTAATCCATAGAACTTCACTATTTGGAAGATTTTATCCCTGGAATTGCTAATTATTACATGACATTTTGAGCTTTAGAGATTTAGAGAGACGATTATTAAAGGATTACATGTTTTTTGATGATGGAAAAACATTATAAGACGATTTAAAGCTCACCAGAGTCACGTTTTTTGTAATATAGGGCATTTAAATAGCGCTTTAGCAGATGCATTTATCACTGAAGCGCTGTTTCTTTATATTTGATTGTACTGTGCAGAGTTTGTCAGTTTGCAGCCTGCTGGGATGCCTCTCTTTTTGCCTTGTGAAGTGAATGTGACTGGGACCACAGGGGACCCTCAACAGTTTATGTGAAAAACTCCTCTGACACTCTCTGTATCAAGTGTTATGGATGTGTGCTAAATTAGAGATGGCACGTTTGTTTGAACAAGAAGCTGTAAGTTTATGTCAGTGCTGAATTTTATAGTGTAATAGTGTTTTATGAAAATACGAAAAGTTTAATAAAGTTGCTATACTTTTAATTAATTTTGACGTGAATAGGGAGCTAAAAATAAGATTATTTTTTAAACTTCTGCACAAACTTCTTTCACCTTGTCTATCTGACTTAAGATTAGATGTTTAGCAGTATTATAAAAACAATTGCATGTCATGTTGTGAATATAAACTATAACCTACATAGATCATTATTTTTTGAAGTTTTCTAAATATAAAGCTAATGATAAACACCATGTTGATGTAAAACAGTGTATCTGAAACGGTTGCACTGATTTCCTGTTCTAAGAGGTCACCGGCCCGACTGTGAAGTGCACGTAGTAATCAGCGGAGTGGCCTTTGTGTGTTTATTTTTTAAATGAGCAATGTAAAATTTTTGGAATCCTAATTGTGTAAGTTTAAAAAGAATAATATAACAAGTAGATGCAAGGTGAGCACTCGAACCTTGAATGCAGAACAATACTGTCTGAAAGTCTGAGT
The DNA here is from genome assembly GCA_000787155.1 of Scartelaos histophorus. Lineage (NCBI taxonomy): Eukaryota > Metazoa > Chordata > Actinopteri > Gobiiformes > Gobiidae > Scartelaos > Scartelaos histophorus. Next base: position 16,852 of record KN487561.1, on the reverse strand, counting down.
ACCCACTGATGAGCGAACTGCATAAAACAAGGTTAAAAACTCATAAATGTTCATTTTGCATAATATGTCTCTTTTAACAGTATTGTTGCTCGAAAATTAGAATACCCAAGTTGCGCGAAGTAAAAATAAACTTTTAGATGATTCAAAGTTATAAAGCAGAGCGCTCCCGATATGATTATTGATGTGTCTAATTGCAGGAGACAGCCCCCCTCTCCTGCTGGCTCATTAGCCGGGCTCCCTCTCCTCCGGCTCTGCTCCTGAAGCACTTTGTCCTGGGCCTTTGTTGTGCGTAGCCTCCCTGTCGTCTCCAGTCGCTGACATGGACTTAATTAGGTCTGCGGGTGCCACCAGACATCCCATAATTGCATGCATACTTCACAGACACCTTGGCTTTTTTCGCTATTGCTCGGACAGCTTGACTCGCTCGTATTAATGCCGCGTATTTACTCTGATCAAAGAAACAGTTGCTGGTATTAAAAGCTTCGGTGACGGTTTAAGGCGCTGTCACATTCGTCCTCTGGCTCTCGTGCTTATATTTCCAGAATGGTCAATGATGTGATTTTTGCTTTTTTATTTTAATTATAAAGCATGGCCTAAAAGTGTTAGTTTTATGTCCCATCTGCCGTGGTTCTCCAGCCTGGACAGACCTGCCTTAATTAAACAGAAGATTACAACTTGTGTCTTTTTTCTTGGATCACTCTGCTCGTCATTTTCATTCTGATCCTGTGCTTTCCACTAAATTCAGCCAAAAGCATGAGTGAAAGAAGAAGAGATTGTTTGGAGTGTGTATAGTTATTCCTGAATGGGCACAGTTCAGTTTGGGATTTCTTCACCATTATAAAACCTTACGTATTATCCTCTAACCACAGACTGAACAGTATTTGGAGTTTGCTGTTTGGCTCAGTGTGTCGCTGAATGGGCCCAATGGACAAAGACTTTTTTTTTAATCTCTGTTATACTTTATATTTATTTCAGTAACTCAATAGATTTTCTTTTGCAGTTCATATCTCAGCATTACTATTGTAAGATGAGGCCAGTGCTTTGTTGGAGGAGCGAATTTAGTTCCACTTTAAAATCTGTTTAACATTGAGAACAAGTTTTAAAGCAAAATCTAGTGTTTAAACTTGATTTTGACACTAAGAAATAGACTTGATTGTGACTTTAATACCAAAAAATACTACTTTTAGACAATAGACTGTAATTTTCAAGACTGAATTATAGTATATCCCCATGTAGTTCTGATATGTATTTCTGTTCAGGAAAGGTACATTTATGTGACTTTTTCTAGTATCTAGTTTCAGTTTTAGTATTGATTAGTTATTATTGATTGATTAGCATTGCTAGCTCTTTCTGGACATGTCTTATTCATCAGTGTATACAATAGATATTAATAATACAAGTGTATCCTATATATTTTAAAGTATATAGAGCTTGAATATACTCAAAAGCCACACAAAACACGTAGACCCCCTGCACTTTATTTACTATAGTACATCTAATACTACATCTGAGCATCTAAAGACACTGTTGTTGTGGTGTTAGTTTCTCCCAGTCCAGGCCTCCTGCTGTGCCACACATTCTGCTTATACCGTACACACATATTGACTCTGTGTTGTTTACCTGTCAGCATCCAGATGCACCTGTGCTCAGCTCTAGCAATCTGTCAGATATTAGACAGCGGTGTGCAAAACAGCTGCTCGCTTGTAGCAGGAAATTTCTGTAAAACACTTGAAAGTTTGAGCTGATAAAAGCCAACTCGTGGTCAAAAGTCAAGTACACCACTGAGCAAATCAAATAAGTAGTTTTTCTTCTTTCTGTTGCTTTATTGATCCCTGAGGCTACATATTCCACATAGAGGCTTCCCCGCAGGGTTACAGTGGGGCAGAAAGGAGCAGGTGCAGGTGTGGGGGTGACTCCAGTGAAGGATGACAGTGGGCAGCCATGTTGCACTGAAAAACATTGGGGCATGATTAGAAAAACTAACAGATTCTTGGACACAGCAGTGAAAACAGCCTTGAGCATCACAAATTAACTATTCCAAAGAAATCTGCTCATCCAAAAGGTTAAAGTGTTGTATTTGAGGCTTTGTGGGACTTTAATCTGAGCTTTATTTCAAAACAACCTGACCAGAAAGAGTCGAGTTAGTTGGAACGACGACACAGAATATGACGTGTGTTCTTAAACAAGTCTCTCACATTTAAAAATACAGTCTTGCAAATATTAGCCAAGAGTTTTTCAGTTAGTCCATCTCTTGTTTGTTTGTTTTTGACAGTATTTGCTAATATTGCATGTCTCCATGGTAACTTCTGAATATTCCACCATAGAGGTACATGTAGGACACCCCCAGCTTGATGACACTGCAGAGTATCAGTTTGTTCAGCTGAGTGAGCACAACAAGCCTTTTCCTCAAGTTAAAACCTGTATTTTTGTTTTCAGAAGTACAATTACAACACAGCTCCAAATGAAATGTTTCTGTAAAAGTTTCAATGAGACTGAGGAGGATGAAGGCCCCACCTCCTGCTCTGTGCTCAGTCTGTCCTTCAATCTGCTCTGAGTGTTGTTGATGTTACACCATTTCTGTTAAATACTTAAATGTAAATATTTCAGCCTTAGCCAGTGTTTGGTTTAAAAATACACTGATATAAAGTCACTCAACCTCATCGAAGACAAATCAATACATGAAATATTCAGCATTAATGTTATAATTCATTTTTTATAAACATCATTATACCGTTGCATTATTCATTCTGTCTGCACTCTGGAGTAAGGTACACTGGTCTAGCCACAGGGCCGAAATGAAAGATCATGGCCTCTCTGACCAGCAGCATGCCTTCATACATTAATTCATACTAGATTCTGGCGAGTGTCTTGCCCAAGGACACAGAGGCAGTATGAATGGGCTACTACAGAATTCAAACCTTACGGTCACAGCACGGCCGCTTTGCCTCCAGATACTCTGAGCTCTTCTGCATAGCCAGTGCAACACCTACATATTTTAGTCTGTAAAATAAAGTTTAATGGACTTTTTTACAACCCTACAGGTTTTCTCTTTGGCCTTTCCTACTTCATTAACATAAGTACATTAAATATATCTGAGAATAGGCCTGTTTTTCTCACTGAAGTTTAGAGTCAAATATATGGACTGAGAAGTGCTGTTTTAATGACAGTGAAAGCAGTTTACCTGCACAAAGAAATTAACCTGTGCTGTGTGCACAGTCCTGTGTGTACAGTCATGTGTGTACTGTCCTGTGTGTACAGTCCTGTGTGTACAGTCCTATGTGTACAGGTCTGTGCTGTGTGTACAGTCCAAGAAGCTGTATTCCTCAGAGTTTTCAGACACCATATTCCTCCTCGTAGTAACACAGTTTACAGTGTAACAGTATTTCTTATTTGAGTTCAGGTGTGGCAGGCTTCAGGTTTGGCTCTTCACACTCTATAAAGCTTTATGTTGTTAATCAGACTGGAGCCACACAAGATTTGGTTGAAAAAAATAAATAGATTTGTAAAAAAGAAAGATATTCCTTTATCTATACAATTTGGTACATATTTTCTAATTTACATTCATTAAATATGGATTCATCTAAGGTCAAGTTTTGTATTTTGACCTGAATGCAGTCAAGGGCATTTCTAAAACTGCTTAATGAAACAAAATACAGATTTATTAGTGAATGAGACATTCTGTTATAAAAAGCTCATATTCCCTTGCTGTTTGTGACCTTAAATCTTTACACTACTTGAGACTCAAGTATAAGTGTCAGGACTGGCTCACTTAAATAGATGGAGGTCTGCCGGTGCAATAAGTCACATAATCAGCGTAATGATGGAAGGAGGCTGGGACGCACGACTCTGTATTATTCCCCTCTCTCCAATGGCCAGACCCTGAGTAGTGCTTTTGAAACTGCATATACTCCACACATGTGAGATGACTTGTACAATATAGTCAATTTTGACATCCAGGGAGCACTCACACTTCTTCCAGTAAAAGCAGGTAAGAGACAGATTTGCACAGTCCAGAAAACCTACATAGACTTGGCACTTTTTATGCACTTTTCCATCTCAACTTGTATCGCCTCAGAGCATAACACAGAGAAAATACAGCATAGGTCTGTGGATGTGGTCTGAATGAGATGGAGCTACTTGAGTCTGAGCCATGCATAAACATATAAACATGTTTTCTTGGGGTAGAGCAGGTCACACGGGGACTGTACAGTGACCAGACTGCAGCTACACAAGTAAAAGAAATGACTTTAGACATTTACCCGTGTTTTTACTCTGAGTTTTAGACTGCTAGTGCTGAGTGTGTCTCTTGATAAAAGTGATTTACAACATTCAATATTAAATGTTAAATTCATTCATACCTGTAGGCGATTTCTATGTATTATTACACCTTGATGGGTTAAAATAGCAGTTACCTTAGAAATTATGATATGAGATAATAATGGGAGTAGTAAATGTCGGAGAAAGGGCAGTAACAGAAGAAGTAGTAGTAGCAGAAATATGAGAAAAAGTAATTGTAACTGTGAGCTATTTTTTCTTTTCCTTCACAAAGCTATCCATACATGAACATATATGCATACACAAAGGACGAAAGCAGGGTGAAGTGACTTGCCCAATGACATATCAATAGCATAAATTGGCAGATGTGTGGACCAAACTTGCAGCCGTTGGATTTGTGAACATTACTACATGGAGTTGTAGTTCCAAGTATCATCTACATGCGTAAATAAGTAAAGCAGAGCAGCAGTTGTGGTAGAATGGCTGTGTTTGCAGTATTTGTTAAGTATCCTCCTTTGATTAATTCAATTCAATTCAATTCAATGTATTCTTGTATAGCCCAAAATAATAATAACAATTATTTCGGCGGGCTTCGGCAAGGAAAAACTTGAAAAAAAAAACCCAGTGGGAAAAAAACGGGAAACCTCGAGGAGAACCACAGTGAAGGAGAGATCCACTCCCATGGACAGACAGGCATAGATGGCCAGGACGTATAGTGCTTCTTTTTAATTAACTAATCATTGGATTTATACAGCGTCTTTCATGACACCCAAACACTGGTGGTGTTTTGAAGAGCTGCCCTTGGGTAGACTGACAGAACAGAACTGACAGAAGGTTGCAAATCTGCATCAACAGCTCCAACACACGAGTAATACTCACACCCCCAGTGACTTGGAGGACACAACAATATTTTTTGACTTGAGTAAGCGTCAGTAAAGGTAAAGTAACATTGGTAGTACTATTATTCGTAGTATACATTGTCACTACTCCTGCAGGTTTAGCTTAGCCTCCCTTTATAAGTGTAAAATCCCATCTCTCTCTGTTTATTTGTGTGGAGAGCTCGTCCAAACCGCTGAACTAATTGAATCCAATTTGGTGTTGCACATGGCTCTGGTCACGTTCGACCGCCTTTTGCCGTGTGCTCACTTTCTGCTCATTTCTCCACATTGAGACGTGAGTTCATGGATGTGTGACTGAGAGATCACAATTCTTATTAGCTGGAAATAATCACATTAGCGCAGTTTAATTGGAGGCACTGACTGTTGAGTTGACTCTACCTAATATTTTATTTACATGTCCATCTTGTCTCTCCATCTGTATGCATGAGTATGTTTTTTCTTTCTATTCTCCAGACAGAGGTGCAATGTTTAACCACCGCAGGTCCATTGAATCTATTATTTAGAGCGTGTCATAAAAATTACCTCTTCAGCAGAAGCTAAGCCTGTTTTTATTTTTTAGTCAGTGGTTTGGGTGCAGGTCTTTTATTTTAGTATAAATGTGCTTGTTGTTGTGAGTGCCAAACAGACCATTGCATTCAGCATTCGTTCAACTTTGTAAATATGTAATGTGAATGGTGAGGTGTGATGTAATACCAGTCTGTGTGTGTGCAGAGGTCTGGGTCGGTCTCTCTACGACACCGCAGTCAAAGCAACAGGGAAACTGTGGGCTTTATTTGGGCTACATCCTGGACAGTAATGGGTTTATGAAGAGAATCAACCATTTATGTCAAATTTACATACTGATTTTCATGCATTCACCTTTGCACTCACATTGCATTGGTGTATACAAATGCACATGGGAAAAGGATCGTGGAATGCCTGACCCAGTGACACAGCAACGTTTATAGGGAAGCAAAGGAATATAACCAGCAACCTCCAGATTAGCAGATGAAAACCGAGTCACTGCTGCGTTTAAAAGCTCCGCAATCGCTCTTCCATTTCTCTTATTCATTCCCCTTGGTGCTTAAGGCTTTAAAATCATTCTTGTCAGCCTTAAGCCAGGTTATAATGAAGTTCTCAAAATCAGACCTGGAGTTATGTTTTGTTTCAGTTCTTTCACACATGTTTGAGTAAGCCTGGTTTATTAGTCTGTCTCCAAAGCTCAAAATTCTCTGTTCAATCTTGTGATGTCACGTAGGGGAAGTTTTCAAGCTTTGAATATAACTTTTAGTTGAGTAGAGATTGGCAATTCCAGAGTTGAAATAAGCCAAATGACTGGGGCACTTCCTGTATTACCACATGACATCACAACTGAGTGTTTTCTGTTTGAGAGAAGAACCTTAATATGCAGGATTTGTATGTTAAAAATGTGTGAATGAAACAAAACTCCAGGTATGTTTGATGAGGAAACAACATGATAAGATAGATCACAAAGCGGCGTGATATGGGCTCTGTAATGTGGTGTGAAGACGCGTCATTATAAGTCAGTACATCACACTTTGCTGTAAAATGCAAAGAGTTAAAGACCTTTCCTCTGTGTGAGCATTCCTCTGAGCTCCTAAACTCTGTCTATATTCCTGTATTATACACATCAGGAGCCTGTTCAAGCATGACCCTGTCTCAAACTCTGTACAGACCCAGTCACATGACCCATCAATCACACAAAATTCACCAGTGAGGGATTAGACGGCCACTACTACTACTGCCACTACTGCATTCAGTATATTTGGACAGGAGGACTTTATATCTCTTATGGGAGACGTAAAAACAAAGTTAATAATTCATAAATGACCTTTAAATAATTAAATGGTGTCAAAACAGTATGAAGTTGTAAAAATACCAATTTACTGCGTCATTGGAAAAGCTATTTGAAATCCCCAAGTGCATTTTCAGCGGCAGATTTTTAGATGGTTTTTGTCACTGCTTTGATGTGCTCATTTGAATCTGAAGAAGCAGCCATTTTGAAAGTCTAGGGCATTAACACAAAAGCTTTCCCCGGTGTTGACTGAGCGTGACCACTTTACTGCATGTGTCTGTGGAGGGGTCGTATTAAAACGCGTTATTATCTCCTTAGCAGCAACCCAGACAGTTCAGGCTGAAATGCAAGCCACTATTCATTAAATATTTAGAGTTTGGCCAGTGTCTACAACTCAACAACAAACGATGGTGGATGTGAGTACTCCTCTTATTAACTTTGATGCTTTTGTGATTTTCTGATAAGTCTTTGCGTACTTTTTCAGAACAATTTTAGCACAACAGAGAACAGTATTTTATTTAAAGGCACATTATGGAGCTAAAACATACTGTCATCACCTTGTCGACATGGAGAACGTTTTAATGCCAGTACCGTATTTTTCGGGTTATAAAGTGCACCGGATTATAAGGCAAATAATATGTCAGTTGTGTCATTGTCCACACATAAGGAGCATTGGATAAGGAGCGCAATAAGAGAAACAAAACGTGTGTCGGATAAATCAAACATTATTCAGGTAATTTACAATAACTCTCAGTTGTAGCTAACACAAAAATACAAGTTTAACAGTTGGGTGATTTGGGCATCAAACATGCCCGGATCCCTCTCAACATTGTTCAGTTTTAACACTAAAATACAAAACCTGAAATCTGCATGCGCACGGGTTATAACTCGTACGCACGGGTTGTAACTCATACACATGGGTTACAACTCGAGCGCACGGGTTATAACTCGTGCGCACGTATTAATATCTTGTGCATACGCCCTATAATTCGTTCCCACGCTTATAAATTTTATATTCACCACGTCCCTTCTACGGCTCCACACAGTCGCCCTATATGTCACCAACATATTACTCCTCCTGCCTCGCCCAGTAATACATTATTAGCCGTAATGTTACAACATAAAATTGGTTGGAGTTTAGTAAACACAACCAAAGGTCATACATAAGGTCACTGGATTATAAGGCCACTGTTGATTTTTGAGAAAATGTCATGATTTTAGATGCGCCGTATAGTCCGAAAAATACGGTAATGCCATACAGTCAAACCTGGGAAATCAGGAGTTTCAGGAATATTATGTTATAGATTCAGAATCATTGTGCATATTTTACTCTGAAAGAGCAAATAGCAAAAGAATAGCACATTCTCTCACCTGGACAAGCTTTATTGGGTGATTTCATTTCTCCAGTCACCCAAGTAACTTCTTCAGTTTTGACACAAATCGAATGAAAGAAACCCATTCAGAGCTGTGCAAACGCAACCCAAAATATCCCCAGATTGTCCAAGATTTAAACTCAGAATCTTCTCATGCTTAAAATAAAGCAACCACAACACCACCTTTCTCCTCACGCTTTTACGATACTTTTACATGATATATTTTTGGTTCTCTGATTAAAATGGTCACGCGGACGGGCATACATTGGCGCAGTGCTGTTAAATATTAATGTCCGCGGATGATTACGGGGCCGGACGGGGAGAGGCAGGAAGTGGTGCGGAGCTGACAGTTCCATTCATCACGCCGGCCTAACAGAATCTAAATCCTCCCTGTGTATTTAACCTTATACCCGGAGACGACACAAGCAGCAATGCAGCTGGGGACATAAAGAAGGAGAGAGAGAGACTGACATCAAGCTAGAAATAAAAGATACAGAGATAGATGAGGAGAGAGAGAGCACGGAGGAGGTGAAAAATGGCCATGTACTGTATAATGTATAGCACTCCAGCATTGACCTACGAAGATGTGTGCGTTGACAGGCTGACGGATGTGCAGAAAAGAACTCTTATCTTATTTTGTCAAGGTCTGGCTCTCACTCAAAGCTCCATTCAGCATAAATAAACAAGTAGTGGCAGAAAATGGCAGCGCACGCACCTCCTTCTCCCTATATCATTTACTCTCAAGTCTAGATCCCAGACACAAAAAAGCACCGGGATGCCTAATACTCCACTATTACGGGGTTTGCAATTGTGTCGTGAAATATGTTGGCTCCCGAAAATAAGGCTCTAAGAAGAGGATTCTCGGAGCTAAGGTTTTGTGCAGACACTTTTAACATTTTCTAAAGAATATCAACAAATAAAAGTGTGACAATGTGGTAAAATAGAGAAAAAGAAGCAACACAAGAGCGTATTCTCTCCTATTACTCGATGATTTTATGTATTTGAAGAGCCCATATTACTGTTTTCTGATCTTTGTTTTAATGTTTTCTCATCACAAACAGACCTGGAGTTTTGTTTTGAGCTTTGGAGATGTAGACAGACTAATAAAAGTTTGCTCAAACATGTGCGAATGAAACAAAACTCAACTCCAGGTGTATTTTTGATGAAGTGACAACTTTCTAACATGACTTAAAGCTCACTAGGGTCAATTGTGTGTAATATTGAACCTTTAAAGTTGCAATATGGAACTTTTCTGGTGCAGGAGTGACACCTGCTTGACCACAATAACTGCTATAAGCCATACTGTAGTACATGCACAAGTAGATGGTGAAAATATTCAACTTTTATCACTCTAGCAGATTATTCATTGATGATTTACATACCGTTTCTCTCTATATTTTATCTTATTTCACTTCTAACTTCCACATACCAAAAACGCTTGCTAACTTTCCAGCTGGCTGCCTCCTCGGCCCTTTTGCTTTTACTCAATCTTTACCCCCGCTAATCCATCCTTCCTTTCTCCGGATTGTAAATTAAACTAGATCAATGACCTTTTCCGGCGAGCTTGTTTGCCTCGTACCGCGTTGTGCCACTGGTCTTCCTCCTTATGCATGTGCTGAGTGCTTTTCAAAACAAACAAATAAAGCAGCTCAGATGGATGTTTAAAAAAGACAAAGAGACGCTGCATTTTGTAACATTAAGCAGTCCATAGTGGAATGAAGATGCACGCAAGACCGCGCAGTGTTGAAAGCTTTGTAGAGACTGTTTATTCCCCCATAAAGTAGCAGTTTAATTTCGTAATAGTGGCTGCTGGGAATTTTAAAAGCCATTGTTGCGTTTATTATCACGCCTGGATATAAGCCTGTCTGTCTGAGCCGCGGTGTTTAATACTCGCTTTAATGATTGATCTGCTCCCACCAGACAGAGGAAAGCACCTGCCTTGAAAAGCTGCAACTGTAGCAGAAGTTATAGTAGAAGTACAAGTATCACACTGTCTCTTCTGCTGTCAGTGCATGGACCAATGAGCTACACTGATTCAAGAGCCTGACATGCAAAAAAACTTTAAATTATTCCTCTGGCTTAAAAGTTCGGCGCCATATTATAATATTATAGTCCCCTCCTCGAAATATACAACATACTTTTCATAATCCACCACTCAAAATACTCCAACTTGTGATGTCATGAAGGAGTTTCTTTCAAGTTAACTGCTTCATCTCCATCTCCATAGAATCCACCACTCAAAATACTCCAACTTGTGATGTCATGAAGGAGTTTCTTTCAAGTTAACAGCTTCATCTCCGTCTTCATAGTTCCTGAAATTATCCAGATGATTCTAGTGGAGGGTTATAGTGTTTAAAAACGCAGTGGAGCGCGTCCTTTATCCCCACATCAAAAGGAGGAACAGAGAGTTTTAATTTTGACGGAAGACCTCAGGCTAAATATGCAGCGGTTGTGTGTTAAAAATGAATGAATGAAGCAAAAAACACTTTCAGGTTTGTCTTAGATATACCAGAAAATAACTTAATCTGTGAACTTTAAGGATTCATTTATTCTTTTGTGTTGTTTAGTTTGTTTTTTAACTGAGGACGTTCACATACTTGTTGAAAGCAAAATAGTAACCCATAAACTTTGTTCTCTGTTCTATCCTTGTTCTGAATTATGTATACTGCCATTGTGTTCTTGGGCATAGCACTTCACCGACCTCGCTAGAATAAATTTGGAGCGAGTGTGTGATCGGTGGGGGTCGGATGGACCATTTGGGCAGATTGTCAGTATCTGTCTGTTATCCCCACGGCCTTTGAGGTTTCAACAAAGTGCAGGAGTCGATGAATAATTGATATACATAGTAAGCATTGTAATTCACAGGAGGTACTTTATAAATCGAAGTACAGCAGTATTCGCAGTAATCATTGCGTTGAGCTTGGTTTATCTTCTATGGTGCGATTGAGCAGGTTTGATTCAGTTAAAAATGCTCAACAACAAAAGGACTTTCAAGGAATAGCTGTAAATGTCACTTTTTTCAACGTAGTGTGTGTTTTTCATTACAGGAGTATCAGTCGTGCAACACCCTCCCGTGCCCTGAGCTGAAGAAGACCACCCCCTGGACGCCCTGGACCCCCGTGAACATCTCCGACAACGGCGGTCATTACGAGCAGCGCTTCAGGTACACGTGTAAGGCCCGCATCCCCGACCCCGGCCTGCTGGAGGTCGGACGCCAGAGGATCGAGATGAGGTACTGCTCCAGCGACGGCTCCACGGGCTGCTCCACAGACGGTGAGGAAATACAATATATATATATATATACAACTATATGTTCCTCCTCTCTGCAGGGCTTGTTATGTGTCGCCGCGAGCTATTCTTTCTCACTGTGTGGCTCTCATTATTTCGAGCACCTTTAAACTCCACTTGTTCTAAGGGGATTAAAGCAACACTGCGGAGTTTTTCCATCTGGTTTCTGTCTCGTTCTATCAAATTCTGTCTTCTTTTGTTGTAAGTTTTTAGATTTTAGTTGATTTTGCTGAAAAGTGGCTCATCGTAGAGTTAAAACTAGAATGTTGGCCAGTGCGTGCAGTTGTTGTGTCCTTGAGCAAGACACATCATCTCCCCTGCCTATGAATAAATGTCGTGGCAGTGGTTCTTTATTATTGTTTCTGTGTAAATTTTCTAGTAGAGGGTCCGCCACCTGCTTGTCTCCATGGAATGTTGTGGCAGTGGTTCTTTATTAGTGTTTCTGTGTAAATTTTCTAGTAGAGGGTCCGCCACCTGCTTGTCTCCATGGAAACGTTACTGCTTTGTTCTAAGGGGATTAAAGCAACACTGCGGCGTTTTTCCATCTGGTTTCTGTCTCATTCTATCAAATTCTGTCTTCTTTAGTTGCAGCGGTGTTACTTACTTTTTTTAGATTAAGTTTTTAGATTTTAGATTTTAGTTGGTTTGCTGAAAAGTGGCTCATCGTAAAACTAGAATGTTGGCCAGTGCATGCAGTTGTTGTGTCCTTGAGCAAGACACACCATCTCTCCTGCCTATGAATAAATGTAGCGGCAGTTTATTATTGTTTATTATTGTTTCTGAAGGTGCACTGTGTAAATTTTCTAGTGGAGCTTCCGCCACCTGCTTGTCTCCATGGAAACGTTACTGCTTTGCCTGAAATGTTTCACAGTCTGGCATTAAACAATCAGTTACTGGTCAGATCTGTGGCGAGGTGATCATGCTCACAGCCAGAACGCCTGCAAGGTAGTTTTGTTTGTAATGTCATATTGTGCGACATTTGTACTGTTCATGGAAGAATGATATAGTTTTTATTATTTTATTGTTAATTTCTGGCTTTTATGTCAACTTGTCCATCAAAATGAATCTTGTGTAATTATGTCTGAGGAAGCACCTTTTAGCTTCTGTCATTGTCAAATTGTCACAACAGAGGTTTCCCACGTGATTCTGTTATCAGATCAAGCGCTAGACACGTTAATGAAGTTTCAATGCACAAAGCTGGTCCTGATTTTCACCTCGCAAATTGTTTAATTATAAATGTTGTAGTGTTCTCCTTCTCCAGTGTGTCGGGTCTGGGGCTGTGAGCAGTGCAGAGCCACACCTCCTGTGAGTAAGATTCCACATGTGCCGGTGCAAACAAGCCGTCAATCCATGACTGTGCCGAGTGGGAGGCTCTGTGTTCTGACACAATTACGTCCAGTGTGAATGAGTTACAACACTGAGCAGATTAGATGTAGATGTAGATGAAAATTCACGTTATTTGCTGTTAAATTATTTCTTGAAACATTTAGAGATCTTATTTTCACCTGCAAACTGTTAAGACTGGGTGCAGATTTGATATTTCTTGGTAATGTATCAGGCAAAGCACATTTGTCAACTTTCATTTTAGATATATTATAGATAATTGTCCTTCTTCTTCCACTTCAGTCTTTTTCTTGAAATATCGTTGTTTATATTATGACCAAACTGATAGATACATCATCACAGTTTTTATTGAGTCATATTTGTGCTGACTAAAACAGAATAAAATCTAAACTAAAATCCTCAAATTTATTTAAACTTTTGATTAAAAGTAGATTTATTCCTCACCTAAAAGCACTGATGTCCCTGTTGAATATTAAAAACAAACTTTCAAAAAATGGTTCCACTTTTCAATCCCTGAGCTCCAAACAAACTGAGCAGAGTTTTCGATACATTTATGTAGCTACTGTAATTAGAATGCTAAATGAGTTAAATCGTTTAAGACAAAATATAAAACAAAACTAAATGAGTCCTGGTCTTCACTGTGAGCGCAGACAAACTGTAGTTGAAGCTGACTGCCTCCGAGGGCCACTTGTTCTTTTGCATCTATTCTGCAGCTGTGGGTGGTCCATCTTTTATTCTCTCTCCCTCCCTCTTTTCCTTTTTCCACTTACTCCCCACCAGCCTCTCCCTCTCTCCATCTCTCTCTCTCTCCCTTTCCTCTCTATTCGTCTCTATCTCTCTCTCTCTCTCCCTCTCTATTCGTCTCTATCTCTCTTCATCTCTCTCTCTACCTCTCTATTAGTCTCTATCTCTCTCTCTCCCTCCCTCTCTATTCATCTCTCTCTCTCTCCCTCTCTATTCGTCTCTATCTCTCTCCCTCTCTCTCTCTCCCTCTCTATTCGTCTCTATCTCTCTCCCTCTCTCTCTCTCCCTCTCTATTCGTCTCTATCTCTCTCCCTCTCTCTCTCTCCCTCTCTATTCGTCTCTATCTCTCTCCCTCTCTCTCTCTCCCTCTCTATTCGTCTCTATCTCTCTCCCTCTCTCTCTCTCCCTCTCTATTCGTCTCTATCTCTCTCCCTCTCTCTCTCTCCCTCTCTATTCGTCTCTATCTCTCTCCCTCTCTCTCTCTCCCTCTCTATTCGTCTCTATCTCTCTCCCTCTCTCTCTCTCCCTCTCTATTCGTCTCTATCTCTCTCCCTCTCTCTCTCTCCCTCTCTATTCGTCTCTATCTCTCTCCCTCTCTCTCTCTCCCTCTCTATTCGTCTCTATCTCTCTCCCTCTCTCTCTCTCCCTCTCTATTCGTCTCTATCTCTCTCCCTCTCTCTCTCTCCCTCTCTATTCGTCTCTCTCATCTCTCTCTCCACCTCCCTCCCGGTGGTCCCTCCCCTCTCCACTTGCTCCCTTAATCACCCTCGTGAGTCTTAATGTGCACTTTCACATGGGTTTTGATCTCCCTCCTCGTGGCTTGATTATGACTGTCTTTGCCTCATCAGAACACGCCGTCCTCATACTCGGGCTGGCAGCGGCAAAAATGTTCTTGAAGGGTCTTTAAGCGATCGCCATGGCAGCGTGAGGAAGGCCTAAGTGGGATTCAGCGACTTAAGAGGAGTGACATGCACACATCCTGAGATATTAGGGAACAAAGACTTGGTGAAGGTTTAATAGGCCTGCCTTGTTTCTGATTAGAGCCGGAGAAGCAGAAGAATCTCTGTGTTTCATTAAAGGTTGTCAGTGGAGTCTGACACCACATTAGCTGAAGCTCTCTGCAGTTAAAACTCATTTTTGGCAGTGCGTCTGTCACTGTGTGTGTTGATACAGGTCTATAGACAGATGGCGGTGTATGGATAGCGCAGAGCAGTTATTTTAAAGCCCTGTGCACAAACAGTTGGGCTGCAGTTCAGAGCCAGGGAATTAAGCCTCGACACAAGTTCGAGCGATACTGTGTGATGTGGGTTTGTTCTGTGTGTGTGGCAAATAATGTCGTGATAAATGAGGCCAGGGGTTTGGGCTGGATTACAACTGTTGTGTTGGTGGTATTAGTTTAAATTTAACCTGCAGCTTTTATATATTGATGCTGAAATCAATAACAATCAGTATTTATTATTATTTTTTACAAATTATTGACCCAGATCTCATGGAAACCTTTTTTTCTCAACACAACATAAACTGTCCCTTAACTTGTCATGTTAAAGGTGCAATATTTAACAGGTGGGGAGTTTGCTTGTTTCTGTATTTGGTATTGAAAGTTTATAAATCTTGCATTTATTATAAGTTATGAAGTGTTGGTACAAAAAAAATACTTTGAAAAACATGAATTAAACTTTGTGGAGGGTCACATCTCCACAGACCTGTTGGACAACTTTTTAAAATGCTTGTTAACAATGAGATAATATGAGATACTATGGAACATCCTTGACAAAGAAAACATAGAGCAGCCACCATTAACTTTAAATCTTAAAGTTATAGGATGATAAGAGTCTTACTAGTCTTAAAATCATATATAAGGAAGGATTTATTTCTATATTTGTATGTATTCATTATCATGGACATAGCAATTACACTGGATGAAGCAGATGCATCATTTCAAGTGTTATAGTGAGAAATGCTCATTTTCAGCACCTGTCTGTCTGATGGATGGAAGATGGTTTTCATTTTGTGTTACTCCCACAGTTGTCAAAATTGTCATTCCCAGTGTTCTCTGTGTTATATTTAAAGATAAATTAACAATTCTCGTCAAAGTTTTGTGAAACCGAAGCCTCCTTCATTATTCAAAGTGACAGTTTGCCCCAGTGTTTGGTAAAGCTCATTTGCTCCGTTACAGATACTTTAGGCTCATTATCAGTCGTGTCTGTTTGAGCCGAGCGAGTCTTTGTTTTACTCGG
This sequence comes from Scartelaos histophorus, assembly GCA_000787155.1. Taxonomy (NCBI): domain Eukaryota; kingdom Metazoa; phylum Chordata; class Actinopteri; order Gobiiformes; family Gobiidae; genus Scartelaos; species Scartelaos histophorus. Next base: position 897 of record KN487561.1, on the reverse strand, counting down.
AGTTTGAACTACACGTATAAGACAACAAATATTCTATAAAAAGGTGCAGCCCCTTGGCTTCGTAACTTACTCATCCGCAGTGACTCATCTCCCAGAGGAGTTATTCTGTTCAAAGATAGATGAACAATACATAACTTCTTTAGGTCATTTCACACTCAGCGCCATTTTCCTTCCACAATTCACACTTTGGTTTGACACATCCTACAAGGTTGAGATATAGTGGTCAGACCGTCATCATCTGGACCTATGAAACTCACTTAAATCTAAAAATATGTGCATGATTTTCCTCCTTTTCATCATACTGGACATTATGTAACTTTATTGCTTTATCATTTCCAAACACTTATTAGAATCTGTTTAATGTGATTCTTGGATGTACTCACCTTACATTTTTAAAGAACATTTTGTGTAATCCGGTAATCTACATAATGCTGTGCGGTTTCATTCTTGGCATATTATTAATGCATTATAATTTGCATTTAAATTTGTTTTTGCAATCCGTCAAAACTGTATAAATCCGTGCTTGTGTAAATGGGTTTACCCAAAAGTTACACATCTCTATCCATCTGATCCTTACTGTACTCACTCACAAAAAGACCAATTAAACTTAAGTTTTACATATAAAAATATTATATCTTCAGCTAACTCACGCATTCAGTAACTTCTCTTTTCTGCTATTGTCCCATGTGTATCCTCATGATATAAATAAAATTATTAGCAGAATAATACACATTTTAATCAATTTAAGCCCTATTCGGACGGGATTAGTTTTACAGGGGGACGTAGAGTAATGTCGGTTTATTGCATGACCTCTGTAATATAAATGTCCAATTCGCACGGGATTAGAAGTGTAAGGTAATATTTATTTGATGTGGGAGGAGTAAAAATTTACGCTCT
>JACN01081089.1:0-15493 GCA_000787155.1 Scartelaos histophorus | reverse complement strand
ATTTATTTTTTAGTAGACGGACAATAATTGCGCACTAGGCTTGGTTTTCATTCCTACTTTTACTTTCTAGTCTGAGAATATTTCTGAAGTACTCAAACAATAATTCAAGTAAACACGTATAAAAACAGAAACATTTTTCCCACCTCAGACTTTTCTAGTTTACAAACTGACTCCAGCGCGCCTCATAGTCTCTCCACACTCTCCACACTCTCCACACTCTCAATGTCTCACACTCTCTGCGCTCCAACGGGCTGAGTTCAACTTTTGAGAGAGTTTTAAATCGTGCCCTCCCACCTCGCAGCTCCCCTCCCTCGGTCCCTCCCCTCCCTTCATTCTCCCCTCCGTGCGTAATTGGCTACACACGTCCTGCTATCGGTCATTTGGCCACGGGAACTTGTCATATGAAGTTGGTTGTTCCTGACACCTGTTGCAGTAGAGGAGAGAACGGACACGACCAGCGCGTAACCAGCGCGGCGGACATTTACCAGAGCGCTTTGGACAATCCGGAACTTTTGGCGGACTCGTAGAAAGCAAAACAGAACGAAACGCCGCGGTTTGTCCACCACCAGCGAGAGAGTTTTGATAACTTTGCTAACTCCCCGTAGCGCTTGTTGGACGCTTGTCACCACGAAAAAAAATCAGACGTTTCACGAGTTTTACGCGCGGACTATCCAAACCTGCCAACTTTGGACACGCTTTTGGATACTTGGAGACTGTTGACTGTTTGAGGAGACAAGACTAAAGAAGCAGGTAAGACTGATTTGTTTTATGAAGCAGTTAAACAGCGGCTTTTGAGTGCGCAAAGTGGAGTTTTCATTGTCACTTTAGCGTTGTTTTTGGTTGAAATCTTTGCGCATTTTGGTATTACACAGCGTTACAATAATTTGCTGTTTAAAATAAGTTTTGTGAAGACTGTGGGGTGCTGTATAAGCCTGGTGTTTTTGGGGAAGTCTAATGAGAACTGTAGCCTAAATATTACTATCAAATTGTACTGATTAATTAATTAGTTTTACGAAAGGTTCCATAGTTGACTTTTGTGAGCTTTGATCCGTGTTATAATATCGTTTCCTCATCAAAAACATACCTGGAGTTGTGTTTTGACTTTCTAGTAATCTTTTATTATCAGTCTGTCCACATCTCCAAAGCTCAAAATCCTCTGATCCACCTTGTGATGTCATGAAATAGTAGTTTTCAGGCTCCCTTTACCTTTTTTTTTAAGTAGAAATGGGTAATTCCAGATTCAGATTCAGGTGTATGGAGAAGAACTCAGCCTAAACATGGAGGATTTGTGTGTTTTAAACATGAGCGAATGAAAGAAAAAACAACTCCAGGTATGTTTTTGATTATACAACATTATATCACAGAGAAAATTGCGTAATATGGACTCTTTGTATTGACGTTTTATGGCCCCAACCACAGAGGAACTACTTAAAACAGCTGTGCCTCCTCTGTGAGCCTCTACTGTCATATTAGAATAGGCTTATGTAGAATCTTCGATAAATAACTTTTGATTTATGGCTCATATTCTGTATTTCCTGCCACATCTTTACGAATGCATTCCCAGTGTTCATTTTGGAGTTACTTGAATAGTTGTTTGAACAGCCTTATCACTCTGTATTTGGCTTCTCTTGAGTAACGCAGATATTGTCGGCCACTCCACCTTGAATCAGAACTTTTACTTCGCCATTTCTTTACAATATATTAGCCTTGAGATGTGTCTTCTTTGTATTCTGTAATATTTCGAAGTAACTGCAATTGTTTGACTGCTCCAAGACTGTATAAAGAACATGAAAATACACATAAAAAGACAAGCGAGTTTATAATATTTGTACTTTTTGAATGCTTAACTTGGCATTATTCATTAAAGGGCCCATGCATTACGCTCTTTTCTGATCTATGTTGTTTCCTTATCATAAAAAACACATCTGGAGTTGTGTTTTGTTTCATTCACTGTGTTTAAGACACAAATCCTGCAGATTTACGAGGAGGAGTTCTTCTCTCAAACGATAAAACACTTTCCTCCACCTTGTGATGTCATCTGGTAATACATTAGGTGCCCCACTGTGTTTTTAATCAGTCTGAATCTATTTATTACCTCTTTTTCTTGTGATATTTGTGTCTACTGTTCATGGATGTTTAAAATGATTTGGATGCATGTATATTATCATTGTCCATTTTTTTTTTTTAAGATTCTCTCTATTCGAACCTTGTATTTGGTTCCATACCTGGCCAAAATATTTGGGTCCAAATTTTATGCAAATTAATTCATATTTAAAGGCCTATACTGTAACATAGCAAACCAAATAAAGGAGTATTCGAGTAATTTGTAATTTTATTCTGCAAACACAAACCGAAACTTGCTAAAAACTACTTCCATAAGTCCATAAAAAGTTACTTAAATGTAAAATTAGTCAATTTCCAGGAAACTTCATGCAGCTTAAGCAAAAGTATCTAAAACATTTCATTTTTCTCCCTAATTTTCTCCAAATTTTCTTCCTAAATCATCTTTTGGAGCTTAAACCAAATCAAGGTTCTAATTGAGGTTATCTGAAACTTTATTTTTTACCAGGCTTTAAAGGACCATGCTTCTGTCTGTAAAGTTTAAATTAAATTCAAAAGAAAAAAAGAAAATCGCACCGTAGAATTGTGATTTTTCCTCCAGCTTAGGGATTTTTGTGTTTGGTGATGTCACATGAACACGTCCTATTTCTGAAAATATGTATTTTTCTCCAGACATTTGCAAATAAACAGAGCAGAACAGGAAAAAAAACTGGAATGACCAATTTCTACTGAACTAAAGGTAAAAGGAGCTGTTAACTTGAAAACTACCACTTCAAGACATTTTGAATTTTGGAAATGTTGACAGAAAACAGCTCAAGGAGAAATGGTAACACAAATAATACTTTATGAATGTGGTGCCTGTAATCAGCACTTTTTAATAGAAGCAGAAGCAATAAGTGACGTTTAAACTCCCAAAAATGGTAATCTGAACGGTGATAATTAGCAAACCGCAAAGACTTTACAAATGAATAAACATCCCGTCTAAGAATGATCTAAGAACAAACGCCAACTCTGTAATCTCGACCTCTGCGTGGTCTGGAATCCACGGGAGTCTTGGATTTGTTTAGCCGTTCATATTTCAGTCTTCTCCCTAACGTGATTGCCAAAACGTGAACTCAGAAGCTCAAAACGCCGCGTTCCACCTTGTGATGTCATGAAGCGGCCCTTTTGAAGCTCTTTTTTGCTTTTAGTTCAGCAATTCGAGGACTGAAACGATCCAAACGATTCTAATGAAGCTGCGTGGAGTTTAAAACGCAATGGAGCACTTCCTGTATGACCACGTGACATCACACAATGTTTTCCGTGTGTGTGGATGACAAAAAAACACAACTCTGAATATATTTGTGATGAAGAAACAACATTACAGCACAAAAAACGGGCCTTTTAAACGATATTTTCGCCAAGTATATGTTTTTACTTTCACTTTAGTAGTTCTCATGATACTCCTACGCACTTGTATACGGAGTAAAACTATTTTGAAGTTGTGGTACATTTCCTTGAGTACACGTCTGGCTCGTCTCCTCCGTCTTTATGCGTCTGTGTGTATTTCCTCGGTCACAGTCTGCTTGTACTTGCTGGATCCACAGTCTAGTTCCAGTGGTGGAAGGTAACAAAGTACGACTATAAAAGTACAATGTATAAGAACAGTTTTTAGGGATCTGTACAGTTTACTGTGGATACTTTTTACTTTTACTTCACTACATTTGAGAGAAGGCATCTGCTTTCCACTCAGATGCATTTTACATGTGGTCTGAAAAGTAAAACATACTTTTCTTTATGGTTTGAGACCTGCTGGAATGGCTCAGACTATTTTTTTATTTTTAATTTTGCATATTAAAAAGTAAAACATACTTTTCTTTATGGTTTGAGACCTGCTGGAATGGCTCAGACTATTTTTTTATTTTTAATTTTTTGCATATTAATGTTTTGACCAAATACTCATACATAAGAAATCAGTTGAATCACTTTAAATCAGCTGAATTCTTGATCAAAATCTCTGCATTTGGTGCTTTAATTGCTCCAAAAATCTCTGCTAAATACTTTTACTTTTTACTCTTAAAGTACATTTTAATGTCCCAACTTTGAGCAAACCAAACACAGCTAGAAAAATAAGAAATCAGTTGAACCACATGAAATCATGTGAAATCTTTATCAAAATCTCTACATTTGGTGCTTTAATTGCTCCAAAAATCTCGACAAAATGCCTTAACTTTTTACTCTTAAAGTACATTTTAAAAAACATTTTAAACAAGTATTTTTAAGTAGATTTTTTTCATGTGGTACTTTTGCTTTTGAGTAACTTTTCGGCCTTGCGTCTGTACTTTTACTTCAGTAACTAAAGTGAGTACCTCTGCCGGAGCTCCTCTTGACAGTGGTGAGACGTGCTCCCGATGGACCAGCTCCATCCCCGTCTAAATGAAGCCCGGGCTTTCGCTTTGCGGTGGAAACCAGGACTATTTTTGGGGGCCAATGTTGCACAAATGTGGTTGGACCATAGAGACGTTTCTGTGCTGTGTCAGTGAGGAGCTCCTGTGAGTCTCGAGTGATGACACGTTTTCATGTTAATCTGATTGGTTTGGTGGGATCGTACCTGTGGTGAATATTTGTGGCAGTTTGTGGAAAAAAAGTTGAAAAGAAAAGTATGGAAATGTACAGGAAGGAAGCAGTGAGTTCGAAAACATTAAAACGGCACTGCGTAACATTTCTAGAGGAGGGTCCGGCGTCTGCTTGTCTCCATGGAAACAGGTTACAGCTCTACATTTTGTTACAGTTCAGATCTGTGGAGAGTAACCCTAACCCTACTCACAGAAGGAATCAATGTGTTTTTGAGCGATAGAAACACCCGTAATGCACAAACGCTAGAAGGAAACGTTTAAAGTCATACCATGGAACATTCTAGACAAAACAATAACATCTCCATGGAGACGAGTAGCGGACAGTCCACCAGAAAAGTTCCACAATGCACCTTTTAAAGTGGCAGTTTATGGAAAAAAGTTAGAAAGGAAAGTACTTGTAAACATTTACGCACAAGGATGGGGTAATAACGGCTAATACATAACATTTTCATATCAACATATTACCTTTTATTGTTTTGAAAATACTTTATTAACCAAAAACAGCATATTAACTTATTTTTTAAACTTTTTTCACTTTCGTTTTTGATGGTCTGAATCACCTCTTTACTCGCTCTCCACGCTAAGTCGCTTCCCGTTCAGAGCGCTATCACAACACAATCGGCGCTAACAAAACTACAGCACATCGCACCAGGTTTGTGAAGTTGTAGCTCACAGTTTTGCATCGCGGTTTTGTATGTTTACGGAGAATTGTCGTGAGTCATTCAAACATGCACAGAGCTTTTTCGTTTTTTCTAAAGTTCCCTTGTTGGGTTCAAGATGCACTACTTGACTTTTCTCTTGGATAGGACTCCACCTGCTTGAAGAAAATGTTATTGTTATATAATGTTATTGCTTCATCCTGAATATTACAGTACAGCTTTTAGCATCTCTGTTGCCGTGGAGATAAGCATGTGAGTTCACCGGAGCGAGTTGCAGGTTTGATCTGAGGTGGGAAAAACACTCACTGTGAGAATGAATGTTTTTTTTTCTGGAAGAGGAGGAGCAAAGGAGGAGCAGGTGAAGAGACCGGAGGAAAAGCAGAGGAGGAAAAGCAGAGGAGGAAAAGCAGAGGAGGAGACAAGTGGAGGGGACCAGAGGAGAAGATCAGAGGATTAGAAGGAGAGAAGGAGGAGCAGATGAGGAGCAGAGAAGGAGGAGCAAAAGCAGAAGAGGAGGAAGAGCAGAGGAGGAAGAGCAGAGGAGGAAGAGGAAGAGCAAAAGCAGAGGAGGAGGAGCAAAAGCAGAGGAGGAGGAACAAAGGAGGAGCAGAGGAGGAAGAGCAGAGGAGGAGAAGAGGGGGAGCAGAGGAGGAGCCTAGGAGGAGGAGGAGATCAGTTGAGGAGACCAGAGGATTAGAAGCAGAGAAGGAGGAGCAGATGAGGAGCAGAGAAGGAGGAGCAAAAGCAGAGGAGGAGGAACAAAGGAGGAGCAGAGGAGGAAGAGCAGAAAAGGAAGAGCAGAGAAGGAACAGAGAAGGGGAAGAGGAGGAGCATAGGAGGAGGAGCAGATAAGGAGGACCAGAGGATTAGAAGCAGAGGAGGAGCAGATCAAAAGCAGAGGAGGAGCAAAGGAGGAAGAACAGAGGAGGAGCAGAAAAGGAAGAGCAGAGGAGGAAGAGCAGAGGAGGAGCAGAGAAGGGGAAGAGGAGGAGATCAGAGGAGGAGACAAGGGGAGGTCCAGAGGAGGAGCAGAGAAGGGGAAGAGGAGGAGCAGAGGAGGAGTATCCCATTGCAGAGGAGCTTCAGGGGAGGTTCAGAGGAGGACAAAGTAAGAGAGGAGAAGAGGAGGAGGAGGAGCAGTGATGGTAGACGTGGAGCAGAGAACTCCAGGAAAGCGCTGCTGTCGACAGGAGGAGTCATTAGTGCAGATTTCCACAGAGGCTCTCACGCTTCGCGGCTCAGAGGCTCCCGTGCTTTCAGTGCAGACCTTTAATCCCGAGTCTGGGTTTGCTCCGTCCACTCCGGCTTCACCCATCAACCCTAAACATGCACCACGGCTCAAATCCTCCAGCTGAGGAAGTCCTGACCAAGACCTGCTCAAGATCTGGAGATGGGTCCCGGACACTGCAGCATTAGCTCACATCTAGTTGATCATTTTTTAAAGCTCTTTTTTTTTTTTCAGACCAAGTTTTCGTTTGTTTTCACACTTGACCTGAGTTTCGAGTATTTCCATCCCCCTCCTTCCTCCGGACGTTCTCTCCGGTCTTTAGTCGTCCACGTCACGCGCTGTGATGTATGCTAGAAAATCAGCATTTTATAGCGTAATAAAATGAAATGTGAATGTAGAAGACTAAATGTCGGGCCTTCTTTACGACGTTTTGCCGAGCTTCCTGAAGCAAAACCATTTTTTTTCAGTTTGTAGTATCAATATAATCGTCAAATCCTCACAGAAGTTTACTATGGCTAAGTTCAGACTGCAGGGCTAAGTGCTCAAGTCAGATTTTTTTGCAAGGTTGTTCACATTTCCAATTAAAAGCGACTTGTTTATGATCTCCTGAACTTTAAAATGTCCGACATGAGCATTGGAGAACATACTGATGTCACGTGCGGCAATAGGCTCAGTGTTTAGCCTAAATCGTATCCCGGTTATTAGCCATTTCCTGGTTATGGCAGTATTCGGGGAAATTTAATAAACTAGGAAAAATACTAACAATTATGAGCTCCTTTAGCGTAGGAAGCTCATGAGGTTCTTGACCAGCAGTGGAGGTCTCCCACAGTCTTGCCGCGATCAAACCGAACATTTCCAAACACTTTTGAACAAGTTCTTCACTGCCGCAGATTCTGAATTAAAATCATCTGCTTAAAAAAAAGTAACAACATATGAACCATAACCACGATAAAGCCACCTCAGCCCGTTTGCTGATATAATTCATCTTAAAACGCACTTAAAACTGCATCTTTCTGTGACTGAGGGATGTGCTTCTGATGGTGAGTCTGTTCTGTTCTTATACCGCGTTGAAGAAGAACATTTGTTATTGATGCCATGAAGGTCAGTTAAATCTGACCTGGCCGTTCATACTGAAGTCGTGTGTCAAAAGATCTGATATGTATCGGTTTTAGAAGCACATATACAAGTAGGCCGGGTCGCATTTGAAAAAAATCTGATCTGTGTCATTAAAAGATCAGATACAGGTCACGTAGGGGTGAAAAAAATCTGATTTGAATCACTTCGGGCTTTCAAATTCCCTGTTCCCTATGTCCTATAGCATCTCCAACAGTTGATTTGGGAAGAAACATTAATTATTTCCGTAGCTGCTCGCCATGAACATTGTTTTTACGCAGTACAACACAAGAAACTTAGGGTACATTTCAGGAGGACTTTGAGGACCTTCCAGACAGTTGGACTTTCAAGCTGATTTCCTTAAAGTTTTTCCTTAAAGTGGTCATGTGATACCATCTGCAGTCCCGCTCCTTCACCACGGTATCCCAGGTGTGTGACAGTAAGAAAGCCCCCTCGTCCCGGTTTATGGTCCTTCGATTAAGCAATCCTTAATCCAGCAGCCTCTATTTCATTCATTCATTGAATTTTGCTCCATCCTAATCCGTAAAGTGGTTCGGTCCAGCGTTACATGCATAAAACAAACTAAACCTTGAAAAAAGAAACATAAATTAGCGCGTCTCTTCCGGTTGCTCATCTGCGTTTGTTTTTACGGATGGGTCAAACGCCGCCTTCACTTCACTTTCTGTTCCGTCCAAGCAGCGCTGCGAGTAGAAATCTGAACTACGCCTGAATTATCTTGTATTATGTAAATGCGGCTTTAGTTGTAACGGCGTAAATCTTTCCATTTAAAGCCGTCTTCTTCTTCTTCTTCCAGAGCTCAAAACGCTCTGTTCCACTTTATAATGTCATTAGGCAGCAGTCCGAGACCAAACCCCAATAATTTCGCAGCTATTGTTCTTCATGTCATTTAAATGCCGAGTTCTTGATTCTCTCGACCGGCGACCTTGGTTTTTTATTTGCTCAAAGATCAACATTTTTCACATTTGAATTCTTATAATACTTCCCGAAATTGTGAAACCTCATTTAAAAGAACTTCAAAATGTGTGAGGACTGGAGAAGATAGATCTTTTACACAAGATTTGTAGAGTTCAGTCTAAATCTGCAGGGTTTGTGCATTGTCTAGGTACGTTTGTGATGATGAAACAACATTATAACATAGATTAAACAGAATACAGTGTAATTTTGGACCCTTAAAGCAACATGAAACACAATAATTCGCCCAAAACACTTCCACAGCACAATAGGCCCCTCTCCAGATTCAACAGGCCACATATTGAAGTCTGTTCTCACGCCCCTCCTCCCTCTACGAGTCTATCAGTTCTTCACACTCCTCTTTCACCCAAACTCTGAGCCGCGGTGGGTGTCTGTCTCCCAAAGGCCCGGGGTAATTATGGGTGCTACGTCAGTGTATTTGTGGAGGCCTCTTCAGGACACCGGGGTCGATGGATGTCTGTGGGCCTCAATACATCCTCAGCATCTCTGGAGAGGAGTTTGGGCTTGTTTTTTTTCACTGTTAGGGACCAAAAAACAGACTAAAAATATTTATAAAAGGACACAGGAAAACAAAATTAAGGACTAAATAATTTTGCTTTTGCTTTATTATTATTCAGTTTTGTTTTTCAACTTTTCTTGGTTTGGATATGGAGACAAAAAAACAAAATAAAACAACTTAACTCATGCCCAAAATAAAACCCAAAGTAACAAAAGAAAAAAAAAAGACCAGGGTGAGGCGGCCAATGTAAAAAAAAAAATAAAGACGGTGCGCTGGACGGGCCAAGAAATCAAGCAAGATCATCTCTATAATATTCTGTTGGAGAATGTTCCTAATTATGGCTTTACATTTCTATTTCTATGGACTCATGAAGGTGACATGCCACATCCTGAAAGCTACATTTAAGTGGGCAACATTGCTCAAGATACAGGAAAAATGTTTAAAAACCGTCACATAAGATCTTTTAAATGGTGCACTATGTAACTTTTATTGTGGAGATGTTTTTTCTGCCTGGAATGTTCCACAGTATGGCATTCCACGTTGCATTTATTCATATATATATATTTTATATTCATGAAAATATTGTAATTTGTTGTGCGTGGGCTTGCCTTTCCACAGATCCTACCTGTAACATCACCTAGATTGGTTTAAAATTTTCCAATCAAAGCATCTCCCTGCAGGTGGTGGACCTGGAATGTTCCACAGTATGGCATTCCAAGCATTTATTCATATATGTATTTTAAATTAATGAAAATATCGTAATTTGTGGGCTTGCCTTTCCACAGATCCAACCTGTAACTTGACCTAGATTGGTCTCCCTGCAGGTGGTGGGCCAAGAACTTCCCTGGAATGAATTTTAGATCTTCAAGTCCATCTCATGAAAAATGGGAGCAAAAACAAAAGTGTTGCGTTTATATTTTTGTTGAGTGTATATTATCTTAGTGCAGCTGTCCTGGGGCGAATGAAGAGTCATATAGTGTCTTGCGCAAGGGCACAACATAAACTTATTTTCAGTGAACCTTCTGTCTCCTGGATTTATGCGTGTGTGTGTGTATGTGTGTGTGTGAGGGTCGTACACTCCGTGAGATGGTGCAGTTTGGACAGAATCAGAGGCCGGAGACGCTCCGCTCTGATTGGCTGAAAGGAATCTCAGGAATTCCGCTCAGGACAATGTAAAGTGGCCGAGCCCGACGGAGACTGGGATGGGTCGGCTTTTGGGTCACTGTGTCCGAGCTCCATAGTCTGTACTCTGTGTGTCAGCTGGAAAAGGAGATGCGTTTCCAAATCTTGTTATTTAAAGATTGTTTGCGTAACTTTCCGATGGAGGGTCTTCATGCTGATGTTCCTTTCCCTGGAATCTTCTCCCCTGGCAAATCTATACTGATCTCTGATATCTCTGTATTTTTGTAATATATTAATCTTATCACCGCCTCCTTTCCCGTCCCTGGAGCCACCGCCCCAACTTGATTGTCCAGTCAGATTTGTATATCTCAGTATCTCAGTTTGCCAGTTGGCTTCGTTTATTGATTCTGCAGAAATGTTTTTCAGTAACCAGTGACCCTTTCTTTTCCGTGGAAGCAGCCATATTTGTGTTGATGGAGATGAACCATACATACTGATTGGCTCATGGCACCTGTCAATCACGCCGATCTCATATATTAGAAACTAGGGATAAGCAATCAGAGTCCTGCACGGGTCCATTTTTGAAGACTTGCACCTGCCCGCAACTGTGCAGTACAGCACCACACCCACCATAACCCGGATTAATCTGTATGTCGTCCCCATCAGCAGTGTGGTGCACTGACTTACCCCCGACAGCATCTGGGAGCCAAGTTATGGCGAAAAAGTCAGACCTTATATTCACTTGGCACTATTTTCTCTCTGTTCGTATCACTGTGCTGCCGCCAGGTGAAGCCGCTCCTGTTTCACTGTGTTTAGCTCTCACCTTAGCTCTCATGTTAGCTCTCACCTTAGCTTTTACATTAGCTCTCGTGTTAGCTCTTATGTTAGCTCTTGCGTTAGCTCTCACCTTAGCTCTCACCTTAGCTCTCATGTTAGCTCTCACCTTAGCTCTCACCTTAGCTTTTACATTAGCTCTCATGTTAGCTCTTACGTTAGCTCTCGCGTTAGCTCTCACGTTAGCTCTCACGTTAGCTCTCATGTTAGCTATCTCACGGCATGACAGTCATCGGTCTGAGCACGTAAACACTGCCAAACAACTGAAAATTCATGGATTCATGTGCGGCACAGCAGCAGCAGCAGCGCAGTGATACGAGCAAAAAATAGCGCCAAGCGATTATGAGGTTTGACTTTTTTGTCATCAACGGTTTTGTGATACAAATGTGTGACTCTTTGGAACACATATTGTTTACAGAATAAAAACTGTTTATTTTTTTTACCCCAGCCAACTTGTCGGAACTACTTTCATCTGCACCAAAACCGGGCAAGAACTCGGCTCACAGGACGCTGTCCGGGGTAAGTCAGTGTTTATGGACCACACTGCTAACGGGAACAACGTACAGATTCATGTCAAAAAACCCCAAACTATCCCTTTTAACTTTTGTCTCCGTCCCTCATACCAATGCTCCTCAAACCATGAATGGCGTGGCATTTCATTCTGGCGTCGAGAATAAGACTGCGACGGAGGGCGGAATGTGCGGTGCCATATTGAAGTGGGAACACGCTGCCTATTCAACCATATATCGCAAGTGTTTGAGCTGATGCAAAGACCAGATAAATAAAACAAACTGATTTTCAGCGTGTGAAGACGACCATGTGTAATCACTAGCAGCTATTTGTCCAACCTGTGCAGGACTCTGTAGGCAATATGACTACAGACCTGTCAATTAAAATCCACTCACCTTATCATCGAGATTGACCAAAGGAGAGATTTTAATTCTTATAATACTATGTAAACATGAGGGAGGTTTTATAAGAGAATCAAATTTATTAGTCTCAGGAAGGAGTTTAAATCTTCTCTCCTCTGTGGGCGGGACTTCCTCACCCATTTCCTGCAGAATTGAGGAGAGGAATCAAGGGAAGCGAGGAAAGAGAAATGGGATGCAGCCATAGTTTAGTTTACATCTTGTTTAGTGCTGCCAGAAACAGAATGGCAAAGGCTGCACATTTTGAAGCCTGTAGTTTAGATTTGTACAAACATTTTCTGAAACGTGATTCTTGTATGAGTCGAGCCTGTCAGTTAATTTTTAGACTTTTGGCCAGTTCTCCTTGGAACAGCATTTTATTATTAAATCTTAAATCGCAAGTCTGATTGCAGTAACTATTTACATGGAAATTATCTGTAAAATAATACCAAAACGTACAAGGAGACTGTCTATGTTGGTTTATTACGTTTAAACGGTTCCACTACTGACAGAGTTTGTGCTGCAGTGAGGCCAAAGAAACGGGGTAACGACACTTAAATACTGTCTGACGTCCAAGCTCTTCCCCAGAACAATTTGCATTTAAAACCAGAAGGTACCTATAACCCCCCTGTAAAAGAAAGATTACACAAAGAATAGCAGACTTGTAACACTTTTTACAAAAAGAAACAACCAAAAAAGCTAATAATAAAATTCTCACTACACTGTCCGGAGCACATTTTACAAACAAACCAGCTTTCAAAGTGCTGCATTGAAAACATAAAATTAAGATTCCAAAAGGTAAATTGTAGGAGTAACAATAAAATATTGTGATATTGTATCGTCAAAAGTCTCACAATAATATCTTGGCCATCACAATATATCGATATGTCTCTTTTCTTAAATTCATTGTTGTGGTGCAGTAATAGTTAAAAAAAAACAGTGGGAACTACATAGACCATGATCCTTTGCTGTTTCAGTGCAGACTACGTGAAAAAATAACTGTCATTAATCTCTTTTAAATCTTATTTTTGTATTAGAACAGCACCAAAGGCTTATCATGGCATTTTATATAAACATTTATGTTCAAAATGTCACTGATATGAATATGACAAAAAATAGAATATGTTGTACTAAATGACTGGGCAAAGTATTTTATGAAGTCAGTTCTGTTATTCTGAAGCTTTCCCACGATATCGCAATAAATATCGTACTGTGAGGTTCATATCGTGACAATATCATATCATGAGACTTGGATCCCGTATTGTGAGACTTGGATATCATATAGCGAGATTTGGATATTGTCTCGTGAGACTTGGGTACTGTATCGCAAGACTTGGATATTATATCATGAGGCTTGGATATCATATCGCGAGACTTGATAAGTTTTTGTGAGACTTGGATATTGTCTCATGAGACTTGGATACTGTATTGTGTGTCTTGGATACCGTATTGTGAGACTTTGATATCTTAATGTGAGACTTGGATACCGTATCGCGAGACTTGGATACCGTATCGCGAGACTTGGATACCGTATTGCGAGACTTGGATACCGTATCGCGAGACTTAGATAACGTATCGTGAGACTTAGATAACGTATCGTGAGACTTGGATACCGTATTGTGAGACTTGGATACCTTATCGTTAGACCTGGAGATCGTTACACCCATAGTAAATTGCTAAAAGTGTGATCATACCAGTCTTAAAACAATAAAAAAAAACTATAAGACTTAAGGCTGTCTCTCTAACGAAGAATTTTTGAACATAATTTAAATTTGTCATATGTTCATGTTGAAATTTAACTATAAACTTTTTGAATTTGAATAAAAATAAGATAAAATACCAATAAAAAAGTGAAATAAATTAAAATAAATAAAAGACACAAACGACCACACAACTCACGTGGTGTTAAAAGCCAAAGAATTAAAAAACAAACAAACCAAAAAAACTATGCTTGAGATATTTTCACTCACATCTCGTGTCTCTGGGTCTAGTCTCTTTAAACAGCACCTTTGTGGCAGCGGGCATCACGGTGGTCAGGTTGTGTTCTGCCCGTGAACGTGGCTAATAGTAAAAGTGTCACTGGTCACTTTATGAGACTTTACGAGACCGAGGCTGGTGCAGGGCAGAGGCCAAATCACCGCAACCACAGCCGAAAACCAGTGGAGCTGTGAAATCCACTCATTCAACGGCAGCGAGAGATCAGGAGGAAAATGGTTACGGGTCAGAACCACACGCTTTGACGAGACTTTACAAAGACGAACGGATCTGGAGCCATGTCCTGTTCCGCGGATTAACAAATCAGAGAGAAACTCGCTCAGTTAGTGTCGAAAACAATCACAGCTGCTTGAAAGTAGAAGAGACTGTCTGGTTTGGCTAAAAAAAAAATACCACAATTATGGTTTTGTAATGAAAAAAAAAAGATAAAAACATGGATATAATTGAGTAGGCGATTAATCTGTGGATGGTTTCGACGATACGATGTTACACCATTTTCTGATCTCTGTTATGTTCTAATGTTGTTTCCTCATCACAAACATACCCAGACTTGTGATTTGTTTCATTCACACATGTTTAACACACTAATTCTGCATATTCAGGCTGAGAAAACGCTCAGTTCCACTTGGTGATGTCATCTGGTAATACAGGAAGTAGTAAATGGTGTTTTTAAGCTCTGCACAACTTCATTACAATCATGTGGAGAATTTCAGCCCTGGAATTGCCGATCTGTGCTGAACTAAAGGCAAAAGGAAGATGTTGACGTGAAAACTACCACTGCGTGACATCACAAGGTGGGACAGAACGTTTTAAGCTTTGAAGATGTAGACTAATAATTCTGGCTAATAATCTGCAGTCATTAGTGCGCCGCTATCCCTACCCGAGTGTGTGTCTTCTGTATGTGTGCTCATGTTTGTGTATGTTGTGTACATGGTTGTTAGAGTATATACAGTTGCATTTTTTTATGTTATAATTCTTATTGTTGTGTTTTTAGAGTGACCATGTTTACAATCTGTCCAGGAACTACAAGATGAAAAAATGACTGACTAATTCTGGTACATTTACTGAAATGTTGATGAATGTGCACTGCCCCTGTTAAATAAACCAAATAAATACAAAAATAAAATAATGCAGGATTACTCAAACTGTAGGTCTGGTTTTGAGGAGGAAACAACATAACTGGACTTAAAGCTCACAAGACTCGACCTTTTTAAGAATTTATTTGTGAGAACATCAGAAAAGAGGAGTGAGTTAGCTGAATTTTGTATTTTTTGGTGTTCAAGTTGTAGTATTCTGAGTGTATTAGGGTCAAATATACATAGAGATACACAATATTTTTACCACATCCCCATTTAAGTCGACTAATTGGTCAGGAGGACATTCAGTCAACCAAGAATTTCTTTAGTCAACCACAGCCCGAGGGCATAGTCTAACCTTCCCCTGGAATGTTCCACAGTTTGGCATTC
>KN487556.1:0-11511 GCA_000787155.1 Scartelaos histophorus | reverse complement strand
AGAGAGCGACAGAAGTGATGCATAAGAGACGTATTGGTAAAAGTCAGTCTCTCTTTGTCACTTAAGCGGAAATTGTCAAACTATCCGGAAGAATCATGGTCCAGCCCCTCCTGCAGATGTAACAACAACTGCCCCTCCCTCATTCACCACAGAGCGCTCCACCTGCCCCACCAGTGCACTGTGCAACTCCACCTGCCCCACCTGCTCCACCAACGCACCCGCCTGCTTTCATTTGTTAAGGACAATGTCACAAAAAAAAAAGAATTCAAAAATCAAACTGAACACAAACGGTTATCTCTGTCGTTTATAGCCATATGAATCGGAAACACATGTGGCCATTAGTTTAGGATTTCATGATTCAATTTTCTGGAGAATGCTTCACGTTAATGTGACTCTGAATCTTCATTTTTGGAACAAATGCGATCCGTCTGTCACTGGTCACACAATTAGATCTGATCCACCATCCGTCAGCCCAGAACATCTCCTGTGTGTAATGTGGGGATGTCCTGAGCACTGTATGTGTGTGTGCATGTATATGTGCGTGTATATATATATATATATGTGTGTGTGTGTGTGTGTGAATGAGGAGTCTCAGATTACCCCCTTCCATCAGCCTAAATAACATTTCTGTGTGCTCGAGTGTGTGTTTGTGTGTTTGTGTGTGCGCTCGAGTGTGTGTTTGTGTGTGCGCTCGTGTGTGTGCGCGCTCGTCATCGCTGTCAGACTCTCACGCTCGGGCGGAGAGGTGAAACTGGCCTTGTATTTAAAACAATCCAAGGATGAAAGATCAATGTACCCGAGAAACGGAGGGAAAAGTTCACAAACACAGAGGTGCTACAGGGGGATTAGGATGGAGAGATGCAGACGGAGGAGAGGGAGGAGAGAGGGAGAACCTGAAATATGGAGAGATAGAGAGGGAGGAGATGGAGAGATGAGGGGAGGGAGAACAGGAGAGATAACAAGAGGGAGGAGGAGAGAAGACTGAGCCAGTGGAGAAATGGAGGAGGACAGGATGGAGAGATTGAGGAGTATTAAAGGGAAGAGAGGAGACGGGGAAAGCTGGAGAGAGGGCGGAGAAAGAGGAGAGGGTGGAGAGATTGAGATGGAGGACTATTAAAGAGGGGAGAGGAGACATGGAGAGCTGGAGAAAAGGCGGAGAAGGAGGTGATGATGGAAAGATTGAGATGGAGGAGTATTAAAGAGGAAGGAGGAGACATAGAGAGCTTTAGAGAAGGAGGTGATGATGGAAAGATTGAGATGGAGGAGTATTAAAGAGGAAGGAGGAGACATAGAGAGCTTTAGAGAAGGAGGTGATGATGGAAAGATTGAGATGGAGGAGTATTAAAGAGGAGAGAGGACCATGGAAAGCTGGAGAGAGGGCGGAGGAGGAGGAGAGAGAGGGAAGGGGGAGGAGGTGCGTCCGTTGGTGGAGTATCGATCGGTGGAGACTCAGCTCCAAACATTCATCACGAGGCACTCAGCCTCAGATAACTCCACTGATAGTGAACGCAACTGGACACATCCATTACCCTGCAGAGGGAAAGGGGGAGAGAGGGAGAGAGGGAGAAAGAGGAAAGAGGGAGAGGGAGAGGGGGAGAAAGAGGAAAGAGGGAGGATGGAGGAGAGAGCAGAGGGTGGAGGGAGAGAGAGGGGTGAGGGGAGGGCTGTGATTAGTGGTGTTAAGAGTAGGATAAAATATCAAAAACCAAGTGACGAAGGCGACGTTCAGACTGCAGGGCTTAACATTCAATTCAGATTTTTTTTGTGAAATTCCACTTTTTTGCAAGGATTTTCACATTCCAATTAAATGTAACTTGTCTGTGATCTCCAGCGTGAACTTTAAACACCCCAAATGTTTCCTGCCACCACACGCAGCGATCGTGCTCAGTGTTCACAGAAGCCGCCTAAACATGGACACTGCATCGAGCATCTGGCGATTTTAAAGTTGCTGTGGTACCGGAGCCAGAACATGTGCAGATTATTTGTTTTCAGGAAATTGAGTTTTTGTGGAGCAGTAGCAACGTCTGTAGAAGGGAACGTGTGGGTTTGGAGTCGCAGAGTGGTCACACACATTTTTTTCAAAGTATATCCAAGTGGCCTGGGTCGCATTTGAAAAAATCAGATCTGTGTTGTTAAAACTGTCATTACAAGATCACATATAGGTTGAATTGGGGCAAAAAAAATATAAATCAGACTATAGTTGACTTGGAATAAAACTCAAGAAAGCTTTTGACAGCATCTATAGTCACAATTTTTCTAACAAAATCAAGTTGCAGAAGTTAGGACTGTCAGTGAGAAGGTGTTGGGGAGGACATAGCGTTTGTCTGAGTGGGAATCCGATAATGCTTTGCCATGTGATGTCACAATCCATTTCTAGTAGCGGTGAAAAGCGTTATTGGCTGGTGCGATTAGATTTGCCATGTGTGTTTCAAATCAGCCACATTCTAAAACTCCAGGAGCATTAAAACGCCCAGATTACATTGTTTTCTGATCTGTTCTAATGCGTTTCCTCATCACAAACAGACCTGGAGTTGTGTTTTGTTTCATTCACATGTTTTACACACAAACCTTCACATTTAGACCAGAAAACACTCCATACATTTTGACTTCAGTCATTTGGATAATTTTAGCCCCGCTTATTATTATTTTGAAGCAGAAGAAACGTTTACATGATTCAGGGAGAAATTCATTCGGCTTTAAAATTGGAATAAACCACCCGTTTACTACAGAATTTATTTTAATTACGAATAATTATTTTCATTAGGAATTAAGTGTTTACATGGTCTTTGAAAGCAGAATTAATTTGTATTCAGACTGAAATTATTTTTATTTGGATTTACAGCTCTCGTGTAAACGTGGCAACTTAAATGTGATGTACAACAACCAACGTGAATGCTGGATTAGTGTGTGTGTGTGTGTGTGTGTGTGTGTGTGTGTGTGTGCGTGTGCGTGTGTGTGTGTGTGTGTGTGCGCGTTAGGGTCCCACAGCAGACAGGGGAAGAAACAGCTATAATGAGGCATGAAGGGATGAAGAGAGACGAGGGGAAGAAGAAAATCGAGGAGGAGAGAAGGCCAAGGAGGAGAGGGAGAGTGAGGGAGAGAGGGGATGGGGGAGAGAGGAAGAGGATAGGGGGATGGACAGGAGGAGGGATGGCAGGACGGAAAGAGAGACTCACAGACAGATAGAAGATGGACTGAGGGATAGAGAAATGGAGAGGACCCGAGACAGCGAGGAGAGCCCCTAAAGAGCAATTAGACCAGAGACCCAGACAAAGTGTGAACCCAGCCCCCAGGCTCACACCCCTGCACACAGGGGTACACAAACACACACAAACACGCACAAAAAGGTACACAAACAGACAGGGATGAGGTTAGTTTAGATCTGGAACCATTTTAAAGAGTCACTGTGGAACTTCACCGGTTGAGGCTCTGCAACTGGCTGGTTATTGTTTGTCAGGAGTTTTCCACAGTTTGATATTTAACTAATCTCCATGGAGTTACAGGTCAGATCTGTGGAGAGAGGCTCACTAAACATATTTCAAGTATTTCATTAGCAATAAAAATGGATTGCTTTGGCTGAAATGTTGCACAGTCTGGCTTTAAACTCATCAAATCTGCAAGGACGGAGAGTGATGGAGAGGACATGAGCAGGTGCACAGATTCACGACAGAAGTTTCATTGTGCACATTTAAGATTAGACCTGGGTCAGATCCTGCATTTGACGCTGATTTAGACCATGGTATACTCCTTGGATTAGATCCTGTTTTAGGTCCCTAATTATTCCTGGTTAAATCCAGGTTAAATCCCTGGACAGACCCTGGTTTAGACTCTGGATTAGACCCTGGTTTAGTCCCTGGTTTAGTCCCTGGTTTAGACCCTGGTTTAGACCCTGGTTTAGACCCTGGTTTAGACCCTGGTTTAGACCCTGGTTTAGACCCTGGTTTAAAATATGGATTAGACCCTGGATTAAACCTAGGTTTAGGTCTGCTTTAGATCCTAGTTTATACCCTAGTTTAGTCCAGGTTTATTTCCTGGTTAAATCCTGGTTAAATCCTGGTTTAGCCCTGGTTAAATCCTGATTAAGTCCTTGGTTTAGTCCCTGGTTAGGCCCCCGAATTAAACCCGGGTAAATCCTGGTTAGATAGTATAGCTATTATTATATTTCTGAGTTTCCAGTCCAAACTTCAGGATCACTTAACAATTTTACGTTTCTAAACCTAAAATAAACAATAAAACATAAACAATAAAAGCAAAGTTAAACAAGATGTGACAGTAAAACATTATTATGGAACAGAGGTATTCCGATATATCGTCAAACACACTCACTTCACACTAATATCGACATGGGGAGAACACGCAAATTAGCCCAGGAATCTAACCCGAAACCCTCCCGCTATGAGGATGAACTTCTACCCACTACAGCACCATGATAAATGACTCTTTTAATACATGTTTGTCACATTTCTTGCGCCAGTGAAACTTGTGTGGCTCTGAGGAGATCTCTGGGAGTCATTACTCAAAAGCTAATCAGGAGTCCTCTTATTGAAGCGATTAAAATCCTTAATAACGCCGCAGAACCCAATCTCCATTTCAAGTCTCCATTCCCACAGCCGTTCCCATTACACTACACTATCTGATCATCACCTGGTTCACTCCAAACGCACAGAAAGGAAACGCATGGCTCTAATTTAAAGACAGGAGAGAAGAAGGAGTGTTGAGAGAGAGAGAGATGTGCGAACGGATAAAGGGGGAGGGGAGATTAAATTAAGAGAAAAGTTCCGGCGCTCCGTTGTGCTCCATTGATTTCCTATTGTCTCGGAAACATTTAATGAGCTTAAGCAGGAGCGAGGGCTGACACTGCCACAGCCACCAGCCAGGAGACGAAGGGAGGGGAGGGGTATCGATAGGACAGGTGGAGAGAGGGGTAGGGGTAACTGGTGAGTACAGAAAGAAAGAGTAACACTGGGAGAAAGAGAGAAAGAGAAAGGGGGAGGAGGGTATGGAAGAGGGAGGAGAGGAAGGGGACAGACTGTAGTTGCTGGGTGGAAGGGGAGGGTGTAAAGGGCAGATAGGGGAAAAATAGAAAGAAATGAGAGGCTGGAAAGAGGTGAGAGGGGGAGGTGTGTAAAGGTTTCAAACAAAGCTTACAGAGAGATGACATGTTGTGTTATTGTGGGCAGTAATCGCTTGTATTATTTGTCATACACTATTGATTCTTTCTATTGTTCAAAAATAAGTAATCACAATCAAATCTATAGAAATGTAGAAGGCTGTGCCAGAAACCTAAAAGATCAATAGATCGCAATCAGAACTTTGGTGGATTCTGAATGGACAGGTCTCCAGGTGTGAGACAGTGAGCGTGTGGTGCTCAAGAGGGGATTTCACCCTCTGGTTTACACCCAGAGTCAGGCCCTCAGGTTTAGAAAGTTTTGATGTACATCTGCACACTTTGGCCCACACAGACCAAGAGAGATTGGATTTTTAACCAGAGTCCTGCACGGGGTCGGGTACCTGCAAAGTAGCTGAAACGGGCGGGTATCCGGGTGGGTAGTGATCACACACGGGCAGGTCAGGTCAGGTCAGGTCAGGTGAATGAACTCCCATGCATTTGGCCGTCTTCACGCACTGAAAATCTGGTCTTTGCATCAGCTCAAACACTTGCGTTACACGGTTGAATAGGCAGCGTGTTCCCGTTTCCGTGTATTCTGTGGCTCCCCCCCCCACCTGCCGCCGCCCGTGGTCCATCCTACTCTTGTGTGCTGCATATTTTTGCGTTTGCCACATGGACTGCACCTCCTCGCCTCCTCCCATACGCCACCATTCATGGTTTGAGGAGCATCGGCATGACGGACGGAGATACAAGTTAAATTTATCATGGGTACAAGCGGGTAATGGGTGGAATGTTAACGAGTCCAGGCGGGTGTGGGTTAAATGTTGATATGATCACGGGTTTACGGGCAGATGTGGTGCTGTACTGTGTGGGCGAGGGTCTCCAATAATGGACCCGTGAAGGATTTTGGTGCGTGCATTTTCCTCTCTCTTTCTCTGATCCAGCTCTTCACCTTTTCTCCTCCTCCTCTCCTCTGGTTTTTATCATCATTAAAAAACATATTACAGAAAGTAAACAAAAGACCTCCGTCAGACACGGACATCATGTGTGGATTACCCCAGAATTACCATTCACATCAACACTAAACAGACCCTGTAGGGACCCTGACACACATCACCCAGGCCTATATAGTAGTAAATTTGCCATTAGCCATTTTCATAAATACTGGTCACCTGAAACACAATAACAAATCAGCAGGTTTGAACCTGTTACCCTCTGGTTGAAGGGTGAATGATCTTTCTACCTACAAATCAAGCTCCCTGTGCTGTTGGAAGCAGCCCTCATTCAGCCCACTGTGATTTAGGTGAGACATAAAGGCTCTAATCCCAGGCAGGAGACATATGTGGATTTACACAGGGAAATGGTCCATAGGCAGCATCACTCACACTGCTCAGAATGAAGGATCACTAAGATTAGCAAAGACAGGCCCAGACGACGACGAGAGCGTCCCTCTATATGACGCCTATATGTCAGCTCTGTCACATGTGTGTTAGGGTTCAACCAGTGAAGCAATATGGAGCTTAAGTGTAATTTCTCCTCAGAAATACCTCAATAAATACACACGGCTGGCCCCACAGTGAGGACGTCAATCGATAATCAAGATTAGATCACAATATAATCATAAAAACCTAAAAATAACAAGAATTTTAGACATTTCACTTCAATCAATACTCCAAAAAGATGAACTTAGTGTGACATAAACATGCAGGTCAAATGCACTTTGACTTTCGTTTCTCCTTGTGAAGGCTTCATTTCATAAAGCTGCTCACACACTAGAGGAATGTCGAGGTGTCCAGAGCTTTGGAGGTCAGTACGGTGAGTTATTTACATGCTCCTTGTGAAGCAGCTTGGACAGTTCCATCGTAGCTTTAAGAGAGTTGAACTGAACTGCCTGTGGTCATATGGGCCCATTCCAAAAACTGGTGTGAGGCCTGTATTAGATAATGTGAATGCATTTTACAATCATAGAATCCTTAATTCACATTGAGCAATCTGCACACAGCGAGCAACATTAACATCTGACAGAACACAAATATTTGACTGCTAAACAAATACAATAATCACATTTAGAAACATTTAGTTTGTAGTGGCCTGAACTACAGGGTTTGCTGCTTTTACAGAGGATGTTACAATATTAAAGTGACTAAACAAACAAAGCTCCTGTGCCCATTCAAGATCTCTATTCTCCTCAGCTCTTCCTCACATTATTCACCAGTGTGTGTGACTGTGCCTCTGAGCATCACACCTCCTCATCGCCTCCAGTTTGACCTCGTCATGCACCAACACACCGACACTTGCCCGCGGCGTGTCAGCCATCTTGTTTTCTACCTCCTTCTTCCACTCAGTGTTTAGTCCCTCGATCAGTGGGAGCACTATTGTCATTTTGGCCAGTCTGCGGCGCTTCACTGCTTTGAACTGCTCTGATGAGGGCCCCGCTGGGGCCCATAAGAGCCACTTTATGAAGCTGTCTGCCAGGGTGAATAGACTGTCCGCTGGTGTTCTGGACACTTGAGGCTGGGGCAGTGTACAGCAGCAGCAGCACCACCTGGGGGCGCTGCATAAGAATGGGTGTGGCTCAGTGGGTTTTTATAAGGTCTGTTGGGAGGAGGAGGCGATTAGATGAGCTAAATAATGGATGAAGACCGTTTTACAAATGGGATGTTAAGAGTGTGCAGCAGAACCACCAAAATCTGTCTGAAAAATGAGATAAAACCACACATACAGCTCAATGGTGCAGAGGGATCATCAGGACCAGTGTAATATTAAAATAATTCTAGTCCTATTTTGATCATGAATGTGAACTGGACCGTACAGACTCTAAACACAGACCAAATGACTTTATATCACAAAGACAGTGGCATTATTAAAACAAAAGGTCAATAATCCATCTTATTCAGGAATATTCTCTGTGTAGAAACCTTCAGTCATGTGTCAGGCCTTTGTCCACTCAGTGTCTGCTACAGTTAAGCAGTAAGTCTTTGGTAAGAAAAACTGGTAATGAAAAAAATGTCATATTTAAATATATTCTATGTACATTTTTTGGTGGAGAGTATTCCACTCGCTTGATGTTATGGACTTACCGGAACTACTTATTATTACTTACTGATTTCCTTACACAACATAGCAGTAAACTTTCTTTGTTGCTACACCTGTTTTTAGTTCAAAATATATCTTGAAAAATGGATTCAAAATTGAGCAGTATCTTGGAGCAGTAATTTGGCCTTGGTTACCGACTTTTGACTTGAATGTATCATGTCTGTCAGCAAACAGTGCATTTCCCTCAAAATCCCCAAACTGTCTCCATGGATATAAAGAACAGTAATGTCATACTGTGTAACATTCAAAGTAGTCCAGAGTGTGTCCCAATAATACCTAATTTACAACTACACAAACATTTCTGAAATGTGATTATTGGACTAGTTTTTCAGTTCAGATTTCAGTCTTTTTGGTCATTCTTCAGGTTTAAAATGTGAACAAAATCACATTAATAGTCAGATAAATCTCAATTACATTTTTTTTTCTCTAAATGGTCCAGTTCTATTCCCTGCACAGAGCTGCCACTGTCTGTTCCAACTCCCTTGACCTACATTTATCCACAATTAGTTATTTGTTGAACAGAATAACAGTTTCCAGATTGCATGTCATTTCAAACAAGCACAGACTGAAGAATGCATGATTTACTGGCATCTCCGCGATCTTGTCCAGCTCCGGTCGTCTCAGCCGTTCTGACCTCCACACATACTTCAGTCTAGAGTAAACACGGACGCGACATGTTTGAGAGGATTTCCAATGGCTCCTGAGATGTTTTTATCTCAAATACCTCAGCTCTGCTTCGTGTACGCCGTAAAAGTCAAATAGTTCTTGGACAGGACGGACTTGGCTGGTTCCTGGGCTTTTTCTCAGCCTCTGTTTTGGTTCATACGTCTCTCAAGCTGGAGATCTTTTGTAGATACACACAGAAGGTTGTAGAGTGGGCGTAAGACGTGGCTGCACTCACAAGGGCATGTTTTGGCTGGACTTTTCCCATGTCAAACTGAAAGACTTTAAAAAAACAACATGATTTGAGATGTTACGATGTTTTTGGTACCAGTCTGGGAAAAGCTGAAACTTCATAGGTCAATGTCCAAGTAAGGGATAAGAATCTATTCGTTTTTGTGTGAGAATGTTGGTTTGATGTGGCCAGTATGCTGATAACAGTGGTGCAGAAGGTTCAGTTTCACCAAAAACCAGAAGGTAGATACTTCAACATTTCAGCCACAATGTAATCCTGCCACAATATAACTTCAATAATATCGGAAAAGCTTTGGAAAATAAGCAAGGGTTGTCAAAAGTATAGAAACCAGATGCTAACTGAAGCCAAAACTACCAGAGAAACTACACATTTGAGCAAATAAAAATGCAAAATAATCTCATCAACAGAACTAAACTGTAAATATAGATGATAAACGATAAAAAAAAATAGTTTTTGTCATTTAAATCTGCTCATGGGTTTCTGTGTCAGTGGCCTAAAATAGTTACAATACAACAAAAAAACGGGCAAAAAATCTACAATATTGCTAAAAATCATGAGCTGCAATAAATAAATGTTAGGATTCAACATTCTAGTTTTCAAATAAAAAAACAACAAATTTCCCAGAAGTGCAAAGAAAAAGTGCAAACAATAAATACTGACCACAAAAATGTATTAGGCCTCGGGTTAACATAGTAATTATCATGGCCGATATCAAATTTGAATATTGTGACAACACCAAACTGCGCCCATTTGCATGACATGTTTTGTTGCATTCACCAAAACAAACCTCCACATAACTTGGCGTGTACGTGTAGACCAGGGCCGGCATCAGCCTGACAGCTTCAACGTTCTAGTGTTAAACTGAAAACATTCAACATAAGGTAAGATATAAACACTTAAATGTATCAGAAAATTACTTCAGAGTAGTGAAATTATCTGTCCATGAAGCAAGATCATTTTACGTGACAAGTTATCTTAAAATAAACTCCCTCTAGACTAGAATGAAGCGTCTGCAGTGAGAGTTCATGGGCTGATAAGTTCTCAGATGCCAAATTCTAGATAAAATGCTTTTAATTCTGCTAAATTCTAGATAAACATATTTAAAAACAGTGTATGATGAGTGTGAATGTCCTGATAATAAATTGTCAGATGGTAAAGATGGTTCTAGATATTTGTCCATAAATCAGTCTGACATGAGAGTCGTTCGTAGTCCGTATCAAATCTGTATCACTGAATCTAAAAACAAGTGAAGTGTTGCAGGGAAAACTATGGGAAATGGATTGTATCTTCTTTTAAACATTTATTGCCTAAATATAAGATTTTCTGACTAGATGAGTCATGAAAGAAATATATGTGACAATTTTTAAGGTTATACAATCAATTCAGAACCAGTAAGTACAGAATAAATCTGAAAACAAAATGAATAAACAGTTGAGTGTAGAGCTTCATGTTGGAGGGTGATGGAGATCTGAGGCTCATCATACCCACATATTCTGGTCCTGTGTGAAGTTGGACTCATGTTGGATTAACAATTGGACAAATAACCTCTTTTATGACATCATCTATGGGACCTGATTTACCTACCAATGTTAGATATGTATTTAATTTTCTTAGAGCCTGTGCTAAGAAGACAATGACATGGCTTCAACCAGATCCACCCTTGCTAGAGGACTGGTTAAAAATAGTTGAAGAAACTCATAAAATGGAATGTTTGACCTACATGTTAAGGCTTCAAGCTGATGTTTATTATGCAAGACGGGCTAAAGGGGCATCATAGCTGCTCAAGCTATGGACAGATAAAACTGAGAACCATCCCAGAGTGAAATATATGTGTATATGTATTAGGGCTGCACGATATTGAAAATGAATGCGATATGCGATACGGGTGTCACGCATTGCGATAACGATATCATCAATATTTTTTCTTGTAACCTAAAAAAAAATGCTTGGTACATTCACATGTTTGCCTCTGTGACGTTTTTCATAAGGAGTGCCGCACGCGAAACTTTCATTTAAGCTCGTCTGTGCTTTTCGTTTTTGCGACTGTACCTGCGTAACATTGGTTGCTGAAGTTTTTGACTGAATAAAATCACTGTATAGCTCCCTGTGGTTGCGTTCGAGGTGGCTGTGTAAGTTCGTCGTGTTTCCTCTCGACGTTGCGATAACTTTCCGGCACGACTTGCACAGCACTTGCGTCTGTGACACGTCGTCCCGTCTGAAGCCAAAGTCCCAAATTCCGGAGCTGCTGTGCTTTTTAGGCACAAGTTGTTCGCTGTAGTCGTCTTCACTGACTTCTTCATTACCCGCCATGGTGACTGTAGTGTTTTCCCGTCATGCACTGCGAGTCCACGCGCTCGCTCTAGCTAGCAAAACATTACGTTTAAGGGCG